>JAECUM010030353.1:0-27222 GCA_016617855.1 Megalonaias nervosa
TTTTGTTACTGTATGGCATCCAGGAACAAAGTCCTTATTCTAGAATAGGTCATGATTTTGTTACTGTATGGCATCCAGGAACAAAGTCCTTATTCTAGAATAGGTCATGATTTTGTTACTGTATGGCATCCAGGAACAAAGTCCTTATTCTAGAATAGGTCATGATTTTGTTACTGTATGGCATCCAGGAACAAAGTCCTTATTCTAGAATAGGTCATGATTTTGTTACTGTATGGCATCCAGGAACAAAGTCCTTATTCTAGAATAGGTCATGATTTTGTTACTGTATGGCATCCAGGAACAAAGTCCTTATTCTAGAATAGGTCATGATTTTGTTACTGTATGGCATCCAGGAACAAAGTCCTTATTCTAGAATAGGTCATGATTTTGTTACTGTATGGCATCCAGGAACACAGTCCTTATTCTAGAATGCGTCATTATTTGTTACTCTATGATATAGAGGTGCACAATCCTTGTTCTAGAATACGTCATTATTTGTTACTGTATGGCATCCAGGAACACAGCCCTTATTCTAGAATACGTCATTATTTGTTACGGTATGACATCCAGGAACACAGCCCTTATTCTAGAATACGTCATTATTTGTTACTGTATGGCATCCAGGAACACAGCCCTTATTCTAGAATACGTCATTATTTGTTACGGTATGACATCCAGGAACACAGCCCTTATTCTAGAATACGTCATTATTTGTTACTGTATGGCATCCAGGAACACAGCCCTTATTCTAACATACGTCATTATTTGTTACTGTATGGCATCCAGGAACACATCCCTTATTCTAGAATACGTCATTATTTGTTACTGTATGGCATCCAGGAGCACAGCCCTTATTCTAAAATACGTCATTATTTGTTACTGTATGGCATCCAGGAACACAGCCCTTATTCTAGAATACGTCATTATTTGTTACTCTATGATATACAGGTGCACAATCGTTGTTCTAGAATACGTCATTATTTGTTACTATATGATATCCAGGAACAAAGTCCTTATTCTAGAATACGTCATTATTTGTTACTATATGATATCGAGGTACACAATCCTTAATCTAAAATACGGCATTATTTGTTACAGTATGGCATCCACGAAAGAAGTCCTTATTCTAGAATAAATCATTATGTGTTACTATATGACATCCAGGAACACAATCTTTAATCTAAAATAGGTCATTATTTGTTATTATTTGATATCCAGGAACACAACCCTTAATGCAAAATGCGTCAGTAGTCAATGGGGCAACTTTAGCGTCAATATGGAAAATACATTACAAGACTCACACACCCCCAGCCACTTTGGCGTCAGAATTTACAGCGTCAATGGGAATGAGAATTACAAGACAACCATGGGCCACTATAGCGTCAAGGGAAAGTTGGGTTTTGTATACGGACAATAGGAATGGAACAGGTAGGGTGACGTTAAGGTACTGGTAACAATGTTGCAAGTGGCTGACCTGAATACCCACGGTAACCTAGGTAGAGACAAATACAATAGAGACATAGATATAGAAATATGGTTAGAGACATAGACATATGCAACACAACCATAGACTGATGAACATCAATCTATCATACCTAAAATATACAATGGACTAAAAACAAATGTAGGCAAGAGAGATGAGATATCTTTTCGAGGCATACGAGTGGCTCTGGAAAGGGCCTTTGTTTTTTGTTTTTTTTTTGTTTTTTTTTTTTTTGTTAACACGATTTTGTTAACATAGAGGGCATCGCATAGGCTTTCTTCTCTTCCTTAAACTTCGTCTAACCTATGGTACTTAGATGAGGACTCGCTTCAGACAGCCTTGTCTCTCCACATAGATCCTTCGTTTCCAAACACTCATCTCGATAATCCAGATGAATGTCCATGATGAGAATTATTCATAGAGCACGGAAGGATAAATCCTTTGAAAGAAGACTGCACCATTGCCAAAGCATGTTCCTTTGTGTACCGCCAACGAGTTATGCCCGAAAACACTCTAGCTGCCTTAAGCCCTCAAACGACGAACTTTGTCAAACGTCAGTACTCGGTCAAAGCCCTACGTTGGCTACATTACTTGTGCGACAAGGAAGACAAATGTATCCAACATGCTCACAACGGAGGAGGCGAAAAGACCATCGGAACGAATTCGGTAGATGCCTGGGACTTAGAAAACCCCAAGATCGTGTACGAGTTTAACGGTTGCTTATTTCACGGATGACCCATCTGTGACCCTCAACGTGGGACTAAAAATCAGTTTTTACAACCTACTATGGAAGACTTGTACCAGGCCACTTGTCAGCGGCGAATGAAGTTAGAAGAGCAAGGATGCCAAGTGGTGGAAATGTGGGAACACGAGTACGATCACCGTTTGAAAACCGATGCCGAGTTTAAACGCATCGTGGAAAGTTACATGCTGGAGGACCCACTGAACCCGCGGAACAGTTTGTACGGAGGACGGACGAATGCCAATTTATTCCTATACCAAGCCAACGCGGATAAAGTAGAGGAAATCAAATACTTGGGCGTGTGTTCGCTGTATCCTTAAGTGTGCAAATATTGTCACGTTTCCGCAGGGTACCGGAAATTCCTCACGGAACACATCGACATGGACAACATTCAACAATAGGAAGGATTGATCAAGTGCAAAGTCTTGCCTCCCACGGACTTGTACCATCCCGTTTTACCTGACCATTGCCAAGGAAAACTGATGTTTACCTTGTGCCCTACTTGCACCGAAATGTGCAACCAAGACCGACCTTTTAAGCACACCCAGGTAGAATGCGCCTTGACAGGAACTTGCATCAGCTTGGAACTGTTCAAACCTCTGGACATGGGATGCCAACTGTTGGACGTGTACGAAATTTACCACTTTTCCAAGACAGAAAAATACCACAAGGGCGACGAGACTCAGAAAGGCATTTTCGCAGACTACGTATATGCCTTTTTGAAACTGAAACAAGAAGACAACGGCTATCCTTCCTGCTGCCACTCTCCCGAAGACTAGAAGAAATTCAAAGAGAAATACTGGGAGCAGGAAGGCATCACTTTAGACCACAACCAGAAAAACGAAGAAATTCGATCGTTCGCCAAAGTGATGTTGAATTGCTTGTGGGGCAAAATGGCACAACGACCGTGTTTACCCAAGGCGGAATATTTGCCAGAACCTTGCCGCTACTTCCAGATGATTCACGACAAAACCAAATACATGAAACACGTGGACGTCGTTCGTGAGGACCTGATCTTAGTGAATTACGAAGAAGAACTGGACTTCGTAGAAGCCAACGAATTTGAAAATGTCATCAATGCGACCTACGTGACAGCCCATGTTCGCTTATAATTGCATGATGCGCTACACCAATTAGGAGATCGTGTGTTGTATTTTGACACGGGCAGTTGCATCTACATCAATCGCCTGGGTCATGTCACTCGGTCATCGAAGGAGACCTTTGAGGAGCCTGGACGGACGAGCATCTCGATTCTAAGTCTTGCAAGTGGCTGTTCTAAAAATTACGGTTACGAATACCGGGACCCACATAGAGAAGTGTACACCGAGTGTAAAGTGAAAGAATTGACTTTCAATTATTGCACCGGTCGAGTGGTGAACTTTGGTGTCTTGAAAGAAGCTTTGCAGTCTGGACAGAATGGAAACTTTAAAGTGACCACCTACAAACCTCACAAGATTGTACGTTTACCCACACACCAAATCGTCAGTAGACCCTTGGAAAAAATCTGTCAAATAGTGTCCCAGAAGCGGTTTCGGCTTCCCAATCACTTCACTTTACCGTACGGTCACGTCGATATTAGTCAGCATATAAAATGCGACAACGTCCAAGACCAATAGTTCATTGTAACTACCAACACCAGGCGAGAAAGATGAATACTTTCAAACGACAAGTATCAAGCGAGAGCAAACTTGAGTGCGATGCTGTGCCTTGCGATGGCAGGGATGCCGTACGCTGTGACCTCAGCAATTCAGTATCACATCATGGGAACTTTGATATGACTATATGTACCATGGAAAGTGATGATGTGCGTGTCAAACCTGACGGATGCGAAAGTGATGCCACTCGTTATCGTACACCTTTTCACTTTACTGGTTTTCATGGTGGGTGGCATCATGAAACCATGCGTCTACCACCCTATAGATGTCATCCAACCCTGTGCAAACTCCTGTGGATTTCACCGTACACTCATCGAAATGAACCTGTGAAAGACGAATATTCGTTCCCTGTGCGTTTGCCTGAATACTGTGACTTTGAAAGTTGATTCCAAACCTTCCAAGGAAAATGGCCAAAATATCTGGGAGGACCTACCCCGGAATAATTAGGTAGAGCCGGATTTATCTACTTAGGCGAAGGGGATAAAGTCAGGTGCTTCAGTTGCGGTGTGTCACTTCATGAGTATGACCAGAAAGATTGCGCTTACCTGGAACATGCTCGATGCTCCTCACTGTCACTACCTACCTTTAGTGGGACCAACCCATTGAAATGGCATACCATGTCGTTTAAGAAACCAGTCGGGCTAGGAGGCAAACGTTGGACAACACCTAGACAAGTATTTAAACCCCATTTAACAAATAATATTCAAAAGATTACCAAACGAATTGCAAGAAAATATCTACAAGGAAATTTGGCAGGGCCTTGCTAGAGCAAAATCTCAATTGTTGACTGAGGAACTTTTGTGTCGAGAAATTCACAAGTGAAAAGTGACAAAAGTCAACAAATTTGTCAGATTTCTCTGGATCAAGTGTGCGTTCTTCCGACTATTCCGCTTTAGACCATTTACATCACAAGATTTTATTACCATTACCCCGAATGTCAGTGGTCAGAAATTACTCACTACGTCCGTCACTTTCGCTCCAGGAGAAGTTTTTGGCTGACATGGTCATGGATACTTTACAAGAGAGAACGGATTTATCGAGAGTTGTTGAAATACAAGTGAAACGCAAAGAACTATTGCATCATTTACGTCACCGATGTTTAAACCACCGGTGCCTAAATTCTATAAGAGGATTGATTCTGATGAAATTGTTCCAGTGGTCAAACATTCATCAACTACTCGTGAGCGAGAAGGATTGGTTTGTTGCTAATTTTTTTACTACAAGGTAGAGTGACTGCAACGAATTCCAGAAGAAGATTTTCCAAAATCATTTACACAATGTAAACTTAGTTCAAGAGGAAACTTCGGAACGATGTGTGATTGCAAGTTAGTGACTAAACAATCTAGATTCGCTACTGGAGTACGATTAGCTCTGGGCAGAAAGTACACTTATTGCCTCCGACAAAAAGAGGTATAAAAACGGATTACCATTGGACGACTTTTATCATTCGTGATACAACAGATTCCGTGGAAGGAAATCAAAGACACTATTCAAACGGTGGAGGATTACCATTGCATTTTACGAGAACTGTGTCCATTGACTTGGGGTCAACGTGTGGTGTGTTTTAGTGACTTTTTGGGATTTCGTTTACCAACCGATTCCTTGTGGATTCTTTACGAACAGTACATACCAACCAAAACATGAAAGTGGTCCCTTTAAATGTTCACGAAAAACTCATTCTGTTAAAAGCGTTGCTCTTTCATCCCGATACTTCTCGACCTCTACGGGAAAACAAGATTCGTCAACTTTTAGGCACTGAATATGTGTACGACGATGTGTGTGTAGCTTGTGACTTACCCCCTCACTGGAAAGATGCACGTGACTGGAAAAGTTTGGTTTTCGAGGCTTGGATAAAAGAAGGGGCAAACTATGCCCAAAATTTGTCATCCTAACTTCCAACGTTCAGTTAAAAATTGTATCTTTTAAACCTGTGTTAGTGACAGTGCCAGAAGAAGAACCACTCCCTTCAGGACAGGATAGGACCGCTATCGACATTCCCGAAAGACCATTCAGGGAGGACCTCTGTGTGACTTTGCCCAATGTAGAGACTCTAAGAACATTGCACACTGTCCCTATTACACCACACCTTCGTCACCAAATATGTTGTACAGTGACTTGTTTATATTCCACTATGATCGTTTTGATGTGTCTTTTATTCATGTACTTAACCATTTGGGTTTTATGTAGTTTTGTCTTTCGTGTTGTTCACAATTAAAGATTGCAATAAACGTGTCCAGAAAAAAAGTATAAAAACTCTTGTCTTGTCTATCTTCATGTCAGAAGTGACATTCTTTGCAATACTATAGTTACCTCTACTGTCTCTGATCCCTCTTCCTCCACTTTCAAAGTCATCAACGAAAACTTAGATCGTGCCAGTTGGGAGGCCTTGTATCTTTACCATCCCTTTAACATGTTAATTGCAGGACCTAGCGGTTCAGAGAAAACCGAATTTGTCAAAAACGTTTGATCGAACATAAACATCATTTGATCGATCGTCCACCTCAATGCATCGTGTGGTGTTACAAAGAGTGGCAATCGGTGTACAACCTTCTGCGAGAAAGTCAAGGCGATTCCATCGTCTTTGTGGAAAGCATTCCTGGAGAAGACGACGGGATCGTGTCTGACCCCAGCCAAACACATCCAGTCATCTCCAAAATGTTAAGAGAAGACGAAGAAGAAATTAAACTGTAATTTACTAGCAAAGGGCATCATCGTAACGCCAGTGTCATTTACATAACACAAATTTGTTGCAACAAAGTATACCCCATCGCACCATCAGTCTCAATGCTCATTATGTGGTCTTATTTAAAATCCCTAGAGATAAATCGCAAGTGCACGTCTTAGCCAAACAGTTAGAAACGCCTTGGCTGACTCATGCCTACGACGTTGCCACTCAAACCCCACACTCCTATTTACACGTGGATTTAAAACCGACCACTCCCGAACATTTGAGATTTCATACCCATCTGTTTCACCACTGGTGCCAAGACGGAGGGCCTGTCGTGTACACATCCCCGTCGTCGACTTAACAACAACAACAACAATCAAAAAAGTCTATAAAAAGCTAGGTCACTTTGGGTCTGTCTCACACAGCGTCAACATGACGTCCCTTCAGTCTCATCTTCCCATCAAATTGATTCGTGCCTTGTACGGCATCAGTCGCGAAAAAAAATCCACAAATACGTGTTCGTGTTTTAGAAGCCAGTCTCAAAGAAGTCTTACGATGGTTTACGGTGACAGTACGTCAATTACAGCAAGGCATCATTCACATTCCACATCAAACCAAATGTTTGTTTGAGAGAAACAAAGTAGCCTTGACGCAACTGGTCGGTCTTCGCATCGACACTCAAACCAAAAAGCAAATCATTTTGAAACCTGGAGGTAGCGGTTCTCTAGGAGGTGTTATCATTCGTTCCCTCTTAACATGGGATCCTAACTCTAACAAAGTCGTCCCCAAGAAAAAAGCCACTCCCCAACCCAAAGGTACCCAGAGGAAAAATAAAAAGATGTCAAGACCAGATCACATCCTCAGAAAAAGAAAACGAAAAGCCCACAGAAAACAGATTCTACCCACAAGAGAGGTACTGCTGCCAGGACGCAACCTTACATTCGCAAACCAATACCTGCCGCATCGGTCACCGCGTCTAAAATAGCCTCAGGTTCTTCCACTTCTCCGTTGCTGATGATGCCAGCCAAACCTAATTTGACAAATGTTCTTCCAAATTTGATGAAAAATTGGAAACACGCGTCTCCAAAAACTTCTTCTCCAGCGGTGACACCATCTTCCTCTTTAGCGGCAGTGGTCGCTTGCTCACAAAGTACCTATCCCCAAAATCAAAGTCCAAGTGAGATGGGGCGGTTTACAGAGCTTACTGGGTTTGTCCAAGCAAGAACTGTCCCAACTGAGTCCTTTGTGAACTCCTCAACGTCGAGTTATGCTGTCATCATATTGATACGACGTAAAGACCATCAGTGGCGACGCATTCCAGTATAAAAAAGATCTGAGGTAGACGATGGGGATCAGTGTTTATGTGGTCCTGAACGCAAAAAGATGTCCCTTCAAAGAAGTGAACACCGTTACCATGGTCGTTCCTCTGTGCAAAAAGGAAAAGGAAAAAGAAAAGGACAGTCACGTCATCTGAAAAAACGCTTAGCCAAGCATCGACGTCACCCTCTGAAAAGACAAAGTCGTCTAAAAGAAAGTAGAAGCCACCAAATGGGCGGCGTGTTTTGCAATTTAGGGGGAAAAAAACGTCATCTTTTTGACAAAGCGATTGTCCATAAAAGATAAAAGGGCGTGTGGCAAGTCATTGACGTCAGAGTATTTGTGTGTGTGTGTGTGTGTGTGTGTGTGTGTGTGTGCCTAGGAGCAAACAAACAAAAATGTCACTCTCCAAAAGACAGTCTTCTTATACCCACAAAGGAAAGAAAATGAAAGGACTGCCTATTCGTTTAGCCAAACATTGGGGCATGTTCTCCGTCCAGTCCAAAGCTTCTCCATCCATGAGAAAACAACTCATTCAAACGGCCTTCAAAGACGTCATCGAAACCGTGTGCGAATGTTCCCTGAATGTCTTGGAAGAAATGATACCTTTGTCTAGACACCAGAAAGAATGCTTAGCCACACATCGACACGTTCTTCGTCAAATGATTAATTGGAAGATACCCATCCGTCAAGAGAAAAAGATGTTGGTGCAACGCGGAGGATTTTTGCTCTTTTTGCCCATGCTGTTAGCACCCGTGCTGAAAAGAGTATTGGGAACAACGATTATGGGACTTATGCATGGAGCTGCTTCACAAGGAATGGGTTCAAGATAAAAATGTCCAAGAATGGAAAAGGAGGACTCTGGAGTCAAAAGATCCCAGACGTGATCATTGACATTCGATGGAAGGGCGAAAACTGGAATTAGTACCTTACAAACGATGGATGGAATACCATCGTTGGCAAAAACAACGGACCCCGCATTTACCTCCCAATCCTCATTTGACCGAGATGTCCCACTTAGAACACGAATTGCAATCGTTGATGTATCGCAGCGATTTGTCAGAAACGGAAAATTCGCAACGGTACGGTCAACTTGCAACGACTGCAACTCTTTCACTAGAAAGCTTTAGACGAAACAGCTCTACCAACTCTGAAAGATTTTAAGGCACTGATGAAAAGTCCAGCGCCGCCACCACCACCACCACCGCCAGCAGTCAAGACAGATGCAGCCCCACGGGTGTCTGAAGAAGAAGAGGGACGAGAAGTCTTTCAAACACCGTCAGCAGCTCCCATCCCTAGTAAGCTTTCAGCGTCCTTGTTGCCCCCTTCCCCTACACCTCAACGAGAAGAACTTAAAGTTTGTGTTAAAAGATGATGTCCACTCCTCCTTCACAGAAGGCAAAAAGAAAGAAGGGAAACCAGAAGTGAAAAAAGAAAAGAAGACCAAAGCCATCCCATTAACGCCACCGCCACCACCACCATCAAAACTATCTTCCACTTCTACTCCCGTGGCACATCGGACACGTAAAGCCGTTTCTAAACCACCCCCTCGTCCCATCAAGAGTAGCATCAGTGAAGAGTGGATAACTTATAAAAAATGAAGAAGGTGTTAGCCAGCATTTACTAGGATCCATCCCATCCTGCAGGTTGCGGAGGAGTTCAGAAATTGTATCGTGCTCCCAAACCTCGACTGAAAAGCATCCGTTTACTTCAAGTGCGACGATGGTTACAAGAACAAGCCACGTCCACCTTACACAAACCCATTCGACGAAAATTTTCCAGAAGTCGCACCCAAGTGTAGGGCATGGATCATCAATAGCAAGCCGATTTTAGCTGATTTCTCTCATTTGGCCACCTACAATCTTGGCTACAAATATTTGTTTTGTGTCATCGACGTCTTTTCCTAATTTGATTGGGTCGTGCCTTTGACTTCCAAATCGAGCAGTGAGTTAGTGCAAGCCCTCAAACTGGTGTTGAAACAAAGCCGTAGTCACCCTCTTCGATGGCAAACCGGCAAAGGCACCGAATTTCTGAACCAAGCTTTCCAAAAAGAATTTTAAAAAACGTGACATTCAATCTTTCAGCCAGGATCGTGGAACGTTTTCAAAGCTCCTTGAAAGAAAGCATATGGATATATTTTACGCATCAATACACTCTCAAGTACATCGACGTCTTATCGCACCTAGTCCAAGCATACAACCAATCTTACCATCGGAACATCGGACATGCCCCCCCCCCCCATGAAGTGACTACCGACAACGAAGTGACCGTCTTTGAGCGACGTTTGGTACGTCCCCGACGGTGACTGTCCCCAAGAACGGTGACGTGTTAGCAGTAGGACATTGGGTGCGCATCGGCAAAACCAAACGCACTTTCGAGAAAGGTTACTTATCCAACAGGACCACCGAATTGTTTCTTGTCACTGAACGGGTGCGTGGCCGTCATCCTCTCGTCTATAAAGTGGAAGACATGAACGGGGAAGTGTTAAAAGGAACGTTTGACTTGCCCGAGTTACAACGTGTGTCCAAAAAAGAAGATGAAGTGTACGAGATCGAAAGCATTCTCGATCGAAGAACTCGGAAAGTGGGAAATCGACGTGTCAAAGAAGTCAAAGTACATTGGAAAGGGCATCCGCCGAGTTTTGAATCTTGGATCGAAGCTTCGCAAATCATCGACTATAAAAAGAAGTGACCATCATGTCGTTCAAACGCTACCATTGCAGTGACCACTCGTTCCACCAGGTCTTCTGTGCAAGATCTACAAATGCAACCCTTGTGGTTGTGGTGTGGAGAACGTGTGCCTAAAACGCAATTTGTCTTTTTCTGCCAAATCTTTGTTGTGTATTGTGTTATCGGTGCTGCCATTGCCAATTTGAATTTGCAACAAGAAGACAAACAATTGCGGACCATTTTACTGAGCAGTTGCAACGGTTACCTTCTTCCCAATCCGTCCTTGAAATATTCCCCTAACGGGAACTCAACGGGAGCCTTGCGTCCAACGTCAGTCATCCTTCCAACAGTCACCATAACCATCACCACAGTCCTATTTTAGACACCCATCTGACTTTCAGCGACCCATCGGACACTAGAACTCTGGAATTATGAATAACCAATTTTACTAGACGTTATCCAGTGACAGTTCCATGGATGTGTTTCCCAAAAGCACCTTGTACTGTTTCACGGCCAAATTACCTCAGGCCATTCAAACCGGATCACGAAGCCCATTGGGAAGTGACTTTTGTGGAAATGATTCACCCTACACAAATGTTAAACATCAACGAAAATCAAACGAATTTTTGGGTCGAAATCAAGAATATACAAGTACAAGAACACTTGGATAGCAATGATCCTAAAATTTGGAAGAAGAGAAACCCAACACAAGACGAATCTCCCCTAAGCATCTATGAGATGAAAATTCTTGTAGGCTATTATTTTAATTTTAATGGCAAACATTTGGTGGACACAATTGCCACTACTTTCGACGCTCAGATTTGCAAATTCCTGACCAAATAGAACAAACCTCTCACCATTGAGTATCATCAAGTGGCTCGTCGTCTATTGATGAGACTTACGGATGCCCAAACGTTGTCCATCACTTTTAATCATGAATTGTTTGAGATATTGGGTGAAGAGCAGATCACCTCATCTGATGGCAATGTTTCCCCTGTCATCAGCATTTTTAGCAACACCCGATTTTTAAAGTTATTTTGTTACCCGGTAGAACTGAATCAAGGAATGAATTTGATCTTTGTGTACTCCGATGTGGTGGAGTACAACGTGGTGGGACACACCTCCGTACCGTTACTGCGTGTCATTCCTTTCAAAGTGGATTCCTCTGCCACGAACGCTGACGAGGACGGCGGAGTCACCTATCACGTTCACCCCAAATTTGTACATCCTCACTATTTGCCCGTCAGTAAGTGGCCTTTCGACACTGTCAAACATTTCAATAATAGGAGATCTGGGACAAAATATTCATTCACCAAAGGGAAAGTCACGGTGAAACTCCATTTTCGAAAACGATTACTCTAACGACTCGTAAATCATGTATGCAGTGTACCGAGGAGTCGCTCGACAGCGAGGACATGGTTTAGAAGATATTCTAAAATCGGTCTTTCGTTTGGTGGCTCCGGTTTTAAAACCGGTGGTGACACGAGGATTGCACGCCTTGAAAGATGCCGCGTTGACGCAAGGGAAAGAATTTCTCCAAAATGTCATCATCGACAAACGAAACGCCAAAGAAGCTTCCTTGAGAGCAAGCAAAAATGTCTTGCTTCAAACGGGTAAGGACATTTTTGGTCGGAGAGAAACTCCCATAAATGCCCTGGACGCTGCCGAGTCAGTTATTCCTGCTTCCCACGAGCCACAGCAAGGACTAGGTAGAAAGAGACGACGACGAAGACACCTCTCTAGAGGACTTCACACCCCAGAGCTAGAAAAACTATGAAAAGAAGAACCGTCCGGGACTTAGACGTTTTTCATTATTAAAAACATCACAGACAGAATGAAAGAAAATGATGCGCAGAGAGTCTTGCGCCTGTTCCAAGTCGGAACTGGATCTGTTTGCCATGCCACCCACCATGATGACAATGCAAGAATCATAATGGGTCGAATTTCATCCCGTCTCCTCTTTGACGGATTCAGCTCCCATCGAGTTTGAAATCAAAGGACAGCCCGAAGATTACATCGATTTGAATAGCAGTTACTTGTATTTGAAACTCAAAGTGATCAAAACGGACAGCAATCCGGGAGTCGACGCTAGAGTAACTCCCCTCAACAATTCCATGCAGTCCTTGTTCAGCGAAGTGGATTTGTACTTGAATAACAAACTGGTTAGCAGTAGCATGGATACATACCCTTACCGAGCGTTCCTGGAAAATGTCTTGACGAACAGAGAAGAGGCCAAGAACACTCATCTGGATGCTTGCGTGGTATGGAAACCTGACACAGCAGGCAAGACCAAGTTTAACGACACAGTCCTGACAGCAGATGACGATCCACAAAATGTGGGCTTTAACGACCGTAGAAAGAAAATCTTGCAAGACCGTTGTTTAGAACTGATGGATCGTTTGCATTTGGACATGTGGTTGCAAGACAAATATTTGCTAAACGGAGTGGATATCCGCCTGAGCTAGAATCGTAGCAGTGCCGCTTTTCATTTGATGGCTCATGCCAACGAGTACAAAACCATAATCCATGAAGCCAGACTTTACGTGCGCCGCGTAGAAGTGTTACCTAAAGCAGGAAACGATATCAGTCATACGTTGAGCAGAACGACCGAAAAGTATCCAATACGACGCGTAAAAGTGAAAACATTCACCATTGCTGCTGGACTCCGATCCAAGATCGAGGATCATCTGTTCCAAGGACAGTTACCCAAATGTTTAATAGTTGGTATCGTGAGCATTGCAGCCCTCAACGGAGCCGACGATCAAAATTCTTTCCAGTTGAAACGCTACAGAGTGTCCAAGATCGAAGTCAGTCGCGATGCCAAGATCTTGTGTACCAGGCCCGTCGGACCTAACTTTGCCCAGAAAAATTATTTGAGATCGCACTTGTCCCTGAACGATGCTACTGGACAGCATGGAACCAACACCAGTCACGGCATTACGTAAGAAGATTATGAAGGTGGTTACACTTTGTGTGCTTTTGATTTTACTCCAGACCAAGGCAGCGACGAGGGACATTTCCATCCTGTATGCCGAATTCGATAATACCATAGAAATCAACAGTTTGAGAGAAGTCATTCTAGACAATTAGAAACTATGGAAGACTCTTATCCCTCTTTGAAAGGTGGAGAACCTATGGAAATGGAATGGGAGGATACCGTGGAGGCAGAACTCCAAGACAAAGACGAAGAGGACATGGTGGTCACGTCCAAATGGCCAGAACAAGAAAAACATTTAGTGTCCTGTTTTTGCCAAACACCTGGCGGATAAAATTACGGAATTGTCCAGGAAAGATTGCTGTGGATGTCAAAACGATCATCCCAGTCAAATTCAACACGATAAATGTCTGATGATGAGTGAAGAAGAAAAATTGGACGAGTATCTAGACGACGCGTGTGGTCTCATCTCGGAAGAAGCAGGGTTGCATCAGTGGTATAAAGACTTGCGTGATCATTCCTGTCCTCCATTAACTGCTCAGGAGATCTATCGCATCGAAGCTCTCTTAGTCCAGAGTGCGGAGACGAAACAAATAAACGGTTACTTGTCAGGTATTTTCAAGCAAAAAGTCAGACTTGAATTGATGACTTATCATTACCTGTGAAAAACAATAAAACAAAATATGGATACCTGGGAACTGTATTACCTTTTGAACAATAGTTCGTACACTGCTTCTTGGAATCCTGTTGTGCGCTAAAGATGAAATTCCTCATCGCAAAGCTCAAGACCATCAAGCTTATGTCATCAACACGGACGATAGTCATCTCCCAGGAACCCACTGGGTAGCCGTCTACTTCCCTCAAGAGAATTGTGTAGAGCATTTAGAAGAAATGCCCAGACGACACGATTCAATAATGTGAAATTACAAGGCACATATTTCATGGTGTTTGGACAATATTGTGTGTATGTTCTTCATCAACGCAGTCTTGGATATCCCTTAGAACATTTAGTGACTTATTTTGATCGTAACTCTTCTAGAAACGATGGTTTTGTGACGGTTATGGCTATCTTTTGTCTTTAGCTTGGAAACTTAGTGTACATCAATGGCCTCATGACTTCCATCAATGTAAATCTAACTTGACTTCACAACGTTGCCAGCCTTGTCAAAAATAGTTTGTTTGTTTGATATTATTGTTAATTGATAGTTGTGTGTTGTTTGTTTGAATACAAAATGCTGTGTTTCAAAAAGAATATGTCTGTCGTTTGTTTTCAAAACAAATTTATCATTATAAATGCTCTTTAACTTCTTCCTCTATTCCTCACCATGACATTAGGTATCATAGCGTTCCGACCCAACAAAAACCCTAGTAAGGATGTTTTCTATCGCGTCCGCATTTGAACCATATAAAGTGGGGTAGTCTCTAGTCTGGGCATCCATTGTTGACTCGTCAGCCTACGAAGATGCCTGCAAGACTAGCCAAACTGAACGAAGCTTATGTGAAGTTACATCGTGTCAGGCAAAACCTGATACCAAAGCCTGAGGAGATAGAGAATGTCTGGATGTTGAAAGTGACCGAGGACCTGATAGAAGAACTCTTCAAAGAAGAAATCAAGAAAGAACAAGAAGAGTGGACGGAGACGTATAGACTTCAGAAGCAGCAGAGAGAACAACAGCAACAAAACCAGCAGCAACAGCAGCAGGAACCAGACAGAGGTTTTGTCAACTGTCGTGTAGACACGAAAGAGTTCTTCTTCTCTTTCCGAAGAAGCTGACCGCATCCTGTGGGAAAGCCTGCCACCAGATGGGGACGCAATCTTAGAAGATAGAAGATTGCCATCACTCCCCCGTCAACACAACAGCCCTTTCAGGGCTACCTCAACCCACTAGAAAAGACATACGAATTCAATTGCCGAAATATTTGTGTGTTTAATTTTTTTTTTTTTAAATTCAGTAGGCTATGAAACTCATTTAAACAGGAGAAGAAAAAAAATCATTAAAGAAATGTAAATATAAACGATTAAAATAGGCTGCGATAACAATAAGGAACAAAAATTAAAATTACAGGGCAGAATAAGAACGCACCTGCCTCCCCAGGCCATGCCAAGGGCATAACGGACAACTAACCACAAACAACAAAATAACACAGCAATAACGACTCTAGACAGAATAGGATCCTAACATCTTTAACATACCACAAAGGTGACCGCAGATTATCCATAAGAAAACAAATGAATTAATATAACCAAGGCAATACCAACAAACCTAGGAGGTTAAATAAGACCCAAAACTTAACAATATGAGGTGGTCTATTCCCCAGGACCATCAGGCCCAGCTGCACAATGCGGCAAACAAAAATCTAGGAAACTTAAGTAAGACCCAAAAACTTAGACTATATGAGGTGGTCTAATACCCAGGACCATCAGGCCCAGCTGCACAACGCAGCAAATAAAAAAGCATGAATTATGTAGGACCCACAACGTAGAATATATGAGGTGGTCTAACGCCCAGGACCATCAGGCCCGGTTGCACAAAGCGGCACTATAAATAGCTAGAAATTACTTTAGAACTCCATACACGAACCCTAAAAATTAAGACATTTAAGGTGATCCATCACCCAGGATCATCAGGCCCGGCTACACAATGTAGCAACCAAAACAAGACTATCATAACTAGATAATCACTAGGCGGTCACTGGAGTGGTACTAACACCTACAAAGCAGCACAGAATAATCTTCGAAATTGGGTCAAGACCATTTTATTTTCGGAAATGGGAGTCAAAATTACAACCTGAAAAACAAGGACGCCTTCCGTGTGCCTGAGCGCCTCCCGAGCCACCCGCCGGCCTTTTCCTCCTCCAGACATCATAACTAAGTAGTGTGCCTTACACACATAAATTTGTCCGACATTACTTAAACCTGACATCCAGTAAATCTAAACCCTATTTTTTTACATGAGTGTGTGGGTCCATTCCCACTCATGCACCCAGGATAGTAGATGCGGACATTACACATAAGTGAGTGTTGGTTCTAATTCCACTCATGACAAACCTCACATAGAGGACAATTGGGGCTCATTGACCCACAACCTGTCGGATAAATTAAGTAGCGCTCTATGAGTGCAGTCATGCGCTGGAGATAAGGCACTATTTCCTTCCCCAGAGATCAATTAAACAGCCTGTTCTGCAGGCATAAGCTAGTCGCGCATGCCCGAATGGGCGAAAGCGACTCTAATTTAAGATAACAGCAATCATTCGCGCAATTCAACAATGAATAGTCAGCCATGGCGACAAACAACAGTTTGGAGAAGATGAAGAAGTTGCAAGACATTCCTGACAACTTAAACATGATAGAAGAGATGCTGATGAAACTGGATGATGATTGTTATTACAATCCCCATACAGTGAAAATGGAGATCAACAATTTGAGAGAAAGTTAAAGGAAATGTTGAGGGAAATGATAAGAGAAGAAAAGGAGGCAAAGGAGGATGAAGAGGATAGAATAAGGATGAGGGAATGGAATGAAAAGATAGAAAAGGAAGAAGAAAATGAAAAGTGGAAAAAGAAGAGGAGGAGAAGGAAAATAAGAAGGAGGGAAAGAATGAGAAGAAAAAGAAGAAGAGTATAGCAGAGAAAATAAGAAGTTGGTGAAGGAAAAGAAGAAATTAGAAGACAAAAGAAGAAGAAAACCAAAGGCCCTTTCCAGGGCCACTCATGTGCCTCGAAAATATATCTTTTCTCTCTTGCCTACATTTTGTTTAGGCCATTGTATATTTTAGGTATGATAGATTGATGTTCATCAATATATGGTTGTGTTGCATATGTCTCTGTCTCTAACCATGTTTCTATATCTATGTCTCTATTGTATTTGTCTCTACCTAGGTAGCGGTGCGTATTCAGGTCAGCCACTTGCAACATTGTTACCAGTACCTTGACGTCACCCTACCTGTTCCATTCCTATTGTCCCTATACAAAACCCAACTTTCCCATGATGCTATAGTGGCCCGGGGTGTGTTTCTTGTAATGCTTATTCCCATTGACGCAATAAATTTTGACGCCAAAACTGCCCAGGGGGTCTTGTAATGTATTTTCCATTGACGCTAAAGTGGCCCCATTCACCACTTACGTCATTATTTGTTACTATATGACATCCAGGTACACAATCCTTAATCTAGAATAGGGCATTGTTTGTTACTATATGATATCCTGGTACACAACCCTTAATGTAGAATACGTCATTATTTGTTACTGTATGGTATCAAGGAACAACATCCCGAGTTTTCGAATACAACATTATTTGTTTCTCATAATACCCATTAGCACAATCATTCATTACACAATGCGGCAGTAGTTGTTTCCACAGCCATTATCGATTTTGAATTAGTATAAGGCATGCAACACTAGAATGTTTATGATGACGTCAGTGTAATTGTATGTCCAGCTACCCCAGGGTCAAACTGTATGCTATCAGTTGTTTATTGTCACTAAACTAAATTTGTCTAAAGTAAGACCGTAATAATGAAATCATGAGTGATGTGTAAAACGACGGGTACAAGTTCATAATATTGTTCGCAGCACGGTTATGTTCGATAATGGTTGGATGGAGCACGAGTCCATGACAGTGTGGATTATGACACTGTTAGACAGGAGCAATGCGATACATATCAGTACTCAGAGAACGAATTTGCATTGGGATGGGGGTGAAGGACGTGTGCATGGCTGAGTGGATTAGAACAACAGAGAATAGTAGCTATGATAATATTAGCTGTGTGATGATTATCGTCATTTGCGTCACGTGTTTCATTGAAGGTGCATGGTGAGAAAATGGCTGGGTCGATTAGGGTCCCTGTCCCCGAAAGTTAGATGATGCAACTCGCGATAGGAAGTTATTTTCCTCAGTGAAGAAATCAATTACCATTTAGAAATTATTAATCGTTCGTAAGAAACTTATCTCCAGCAGCAGGAAGGGTGAACAGACCACTTGTCTGAATCGTCATTTGTCTAAAACATAAGGTTCCTACGAAGGCTGAAAAAAACAATGTCAGTAACTCTAAACCAAAGTCTCTAACCGAGACTATTTCCGTACGGTTGAAAACGGATAATAAATCGTTTGGGTTAGTTATTTTTGTTATTTTATTGTTGATTTTTTGTTTTATTTTATAGTGCGTTTAGTTTCCTCGACGGGTCAATTAATTTTGGTTGTTTTTCACCCTTCCTGCTGCTATAATTAACCAAAGATTTTATCCAGACCTATACGATATCTGGATCTTGGGTCATGTAGATTTATTGTTATAAATCCGAACGGAACAGCCTGTGCTCTTGAAAATAAATTTTTAAATTTGATCATATCCATATCCCCTGAACACCAAGTATAATAAATATTTTGTAAGGTATAATTATCTACTCCATTAAACACAACTAAAATATTGCAGTTATCTCTGATCACTTTTGCAATTTGTGTTTATCGCTGAGTAACATAGATCACGTCAGTATTTTTATGTCTACCTCGAGAAAATATCCGAGCTGGATTTGTTTGTCTATCTAACATAACGTCATCATATACTACGAGGTTAATAATAAATCCATCTAGGTCATCTACAGATGGGGCTTCATCAATATCGGTAATAAAGTCAACAACATCATTACCGTTTTCGTCCAATAATTTTGCATTTTCATTAAAATCTTTAGGTACTTCGTAACACCGTTGATCATCTACAGATGGTGCTACCAAATATAGTTTATCCCACTTCAGCCATCTCATTATTAGATTAAGTAATAATTGTGTTTTGCCTGATCCAGATGGGCCTATTATAATCATTCTAATAGAATTTGGTAGTGCTGGATGGTGCCTTACTGGTTCTTGTTTTCGTGTCGCTGAGAAGTCAATTATATCCATATAATAAATAATATGAATTTATACTGTGTTCGATGCAGAGCACCCACGTCCACCACTGAATTAACAACAATAACAACAAAAAATAAAAGATGTGCAATTACAGGCAAGTGTGTGAAATGTGGTACAAAAAAATACAAATTTATTTCATCAAAGACAGGTGGAGATATCGCCGCTTCATTAGGGAAATTACCAGGAACTCCATAGGCTAAATACCCCGGTGAGAAACATCTTCATGGATATAATTATTGTGGTCCTGGAACTCGACTTGATATCCGACTTGATGATCAAGATCAACCAAGATCAGGAGAGTATCCAATAAATAAGATTGATCAAGCGTGTCATGTTCATGGCGTTGCGTATAAAAGTAAAGATTTACAACAACGGCATCTCGCAGATGTAAAATTGCGTTAAATTCTATACCTAATAAATCTGTCAGAGAAAAACTCGCTAGTTTTCTAGTAAAAACTGCCATGAAAGGTAAAATAATGTTAGGGGCTGGTAATTAATTATATAACTATTATAATGGAGTCTGTTTATTATAGCCCAAGAGGATATTGGGGAGGCAGATCAGCGATTACTAAACTTGCTGAAGCAGCAAAAGTCTCACGTTCTGTTGCTGCAGCGTGGTTAGCACGATAGGCAATATGGCAAATTTATCTACCACCACCTAAAAAAATTCAGTACGCACATTTTGATGTCAGCACCCCTAATGAAGTTCATCAAGCAGATATTTTATTTTTACCACACGATACTATTAAAACACGTAGACGTCAATCACGCACATACAAATACGCATTGACTGTTGTTGACGTTGCAAGTAGATATAAAGAAGCGGAAACATTATCAACAAAAACAGCATCTGAAGTTGCATCTGAGTTTGAGCGAATTTATCAACGTGGTGGTCTACGATGGCCACAATTATTGCAAGTTGATCCTGGTAAAGAATTTCTTGGTGCAGTATTATCGTTGATGAAGAAACATAACGTTAAAATCAGACGAGGACACACTGAAATTCATCGTGATCAGGCAATCGTTGAACGATTTAATCGAACACTTGCCGAGCGGTTATTTGGATATCAATACGCAAAGGAAATATCTACTGACTTTAAGACCGGTGAGAGATCTCGTGAATGGGTTGCAAGGTTACCAAGTGTGATAGCTGCATTGAATGATGAAATTACTCGTTCAACTTCCATGAAACCTTCTAATGCGATCACAAAAAAATATATACCAATACAACGACGTGAATCTTCCTCTCAACCAGTATTAGGTAATGTAACTGTAAGATATTTATACGAACCTGGTGAACCTGAAGGTGATAAAAAAAGAGCAACTGATCCTATCTGGAGTGTGACTACACATACAAATTCTAGCGTGGTTAGATCCATTGGTAGACCTGTAATCTACAGACTAGATTCAACTGCTCCTCAGCGTGGATTTGTACGTGAACAATTACAGGTAATTCCTGAGGATACGCAATTACCACCACATACAATTACATAACCAGAACCTCTACGTCGATTGCATTCAAGACAGGTTAGCATCACATTATCACGTGTATGACCAAGATCACTATTAATTCTGTCTACGGTAAATTGTCTTGGATTATTATTCGAATATTGCCATAACATATTCCAGTTAAAGCTTGCACAATGATTATTCTGTCGTTGTTTTAGTGTTATAGTAAATTCAGTATCAATATCAAAGTCACGCTTATTTTTTTTTTGTCACACTGCTTATAACCAGATAGTTTTTTTCTTATTACGTCATTACTAACAGTTTGATCATTATTTTCTGTAGAATTCATAATAACCCTATGCAGTTGAGATATTCTTCTGACTCGAGATACTGCAAGATAGACTAAATTTGACCATTCGATCCGATCATCTATAATCCAGATATTTGTATCAGAAATAGTTAATCCCTGTGACGAATGAATCGTTATAGCGTATCCTAACGTCCACGGTGATTTATCCATACTCAGCGCATTCTCAACAACATCAACAGCAACCAAAACAATAACATTCAAGACAAGGTTTTGTATTCCACCACCAGGAATTTCAACTTCAATATTTTATCGTCGAGTATCTGCTGGGCGATAACGTAACGGTACAGGTAGATCTGAGAATTTTTCTTTATGTAACAGAAATAATTTCTCCTGCAGTTTATCACGAACTATCTTTCTACTTGTGACTATTAAATCACCGGGATTCCATAAACTCAGAAAATCATTCATATTAGTCTCTGGAATTACTTTACGCATTATCTCACATTGTATTTTATCTGGCTGTAGTCTGATTAACCTTTTAAGTTCTATCAGCTATTCATCAATAGCTCTATGGTCATCATTTATTTCTTCATAATAATCTACATTATTCTTCAGCCATTCATGTGGTGACTGTCCAATAAAGGGTGGTGGTTGACTATGATCACCACACATTATTACAGCAGTATTCTTTGTTAATAACCAATCAAGAAATGTTTTTAATATTTCTAACGACACCGTGTCTACCTCGTCACAGATAATATACTTAGGTATATATTTCTCACCCATTCGCTCAGAAGTCCATGTGTCTCCGCACCATCTGAAGAAACTATGGTATGTACATGATTTTACTCCTCGTGCTTTTATTTCTCTGGCGAGTTTATGTGTCGGTGTCAAAACAATTATATCTGAATGGTTGTTCAGGAATAATTTAATCGCACGAGTTGTTTTACCTGAACCACCGCATCCGTTAAGATAAACAGTCTTATGTATAGCCACAGGATCATATACAGATGGTGCTGATGACTTTGATACTTGATTATTATTTTTGTAATATATTTCCTTAATTTCAACGTCGGCAGATTCAGAATAACTAAGTATATTTTCTTGTTTTATTCTCCATGATCCCCATTCACCATTACCAAGTAGCGGTTTTAACAAATCCGTATATTTTTATTTATGTAGAACGAATCCGTAGCAACTCTGACAGCGTAACGAGGAAATCTATTTATCATAGACAGTAGATTTATCGAAACATAGGCTAGCATTGAAGATCTTAAATGAGTAAATTGCGGTGAGTCACCATCAATATAGCTCACAATTGTACCTAGTCTGGTTCCGTCTGATAAATAAGCATTACGTCGGCTTATAAATGTGTTTTTTTCCGTTGTATCAGTGATTATAAAATCGAGTTCAGCATCGTCCATAATCAACCTTGTACAGTGTCTTTTATGATCATATGCTCCTCCTTGAGTAAATTTACCAATTATCTTTCTACCGAGATCTTTTGCAACTTTCTCATCAAGCTCATCTCTGCATTTACGTACATTATAATAATTTTAATAATGTCATCTTCATTGAGATCAGGAAATTCTCTCCTGGCATCATCGATATTAAATCTATCCGGTTCTGGTAACCAGACTTGCTTAAGTGAACTATACAATATAATTGCCTCACTCACCTTCAATAATGTTAAAATTCCAGTATCAAGCATATATCGTAATAGCACTATTGGAACCCAACATTTGTTCTGAAAAATGTCTTCCAAACCAAGCATAAGTAATCGGATGGAGATTTTCTGTAAACTCGAATGATTCTATATATGCGAATCCGGTTAAGTCAAAATCTGGTAAGGGTCCGTTTATCGCAACTCTGGTCATCTCATGTGATGGATGTCCAAATCTCTTAAAGTATTCAGAACATCCTCCGTATCCAAGAAAACTCCCAGGATAACATGCTACCATATCAACGGAGATAACGTCGTTATACTTGTATTTAGTATTCCATAATCCACCGTGTCCATATTCTATACAACTTTTCTGGATATCTTCAATAAATTCCAATCGTGTCGGTTTCCATGCATTTTTCTCTTGAGCGAAGTGAGCAGCGACTGATGGAATGGTAAAACAATTATTCAGTAATTGTCTAACTTTGACATCGTCAGAAGTATATTTCAGCGCAAGATTTTTCATTTCTACATGAAGAGATTCTGCACGATAAATATCCCACCAGGCCGTACAAACTGATCATAATGATCATATTCTGAACTTTGAAATAACCAAACAGATACAGGGTCACTTTTACTGATATTTCTGATAAAATCAAATATATTACCCTCATAAAATTTAACCGTTCTGTCTCGTGGAAGTATTGTTACTGCCATAGTCCATGCATGCGCATTATGATCAATAATATCTATCGAAGCTCCTCTGGATTCATATTTTGATTTATATAAAATCTCTCCGGTTAACGTCTTCACTGTTATTGGAAATTTTAATATCTTTCCCAGCTCAACAACATCTTTAATAGATGCTCCAGTATCTTTAACTGATTCTGCCCATGTATTTATTTGTTTACGTCGTAAATCTGTTAAACCATTACCACGTATCGCATTTATGAAATGTTCTGTTACCCGTTCAGCTACACAGTTTATTCTTGACTCTGACAGTCTCATCGGTTTGAGATCCCTAACGTCAGGTTTATTATTCAGCGGATATAGTGCATAGACAACCGCAGTCACAGGGTATTCTCATTCATAATACGGTTTGTCAATACCAGTCAGTAATCCGGGCTTAGATTTATTACTCAAGAGAACAATATTATTTCCCGACTGCATACGGACTAGATCACGCTTGTCACGAATAATCCAAGTATCGACGTCTGTCCTTACAATAAATTTTATTAAAATAAAATATTTTTGAACGTCAAGGTGGTTAAAAATCATTCTTCCTCGTTTGTCATTCATTACAGTATCGATAATATTTCCGATCCTAAATGTTGACCACACATGAGCCGCACCATTGTCATGAAATTCCTTCTTGGCTTCACGGATACGTTCGGTTATATCCTCATTTGTTAAGGCTAGATCTTGCATCGAAACACTAAATTTATATTCTGATATTCTGTCAAGATCAAATCTAGTTCCCGCTGAGACTGCGGAAGGCTCAATGATGGATAATTCTTCCATTATAATTAAGACAAATATTTAAATTAAATTTTAGTATATATATAATGATTCAAACAAAAAATCGATGTATTTGGCTCAAAATCGGATATACTTCTCCTTGTAACAAAGCATGCCTGAATGAATTCTGCTGCTACCATATGCAAAGCGTTAAAAATGGTAGCCTAGGACCAAAACCGTTTGTGCAATGTGGTGTTGGAGTCAGAGGAAAAACTCAGTTATGTGTAAAATGCGGCGGTAAAAAAAACCCAGAGAATTAAAACGATATTATGACCAAAAAATAATACTTTGACATCGTCAGGTAAATCTCCTATAAAAACCGTAGAAGATTATCTGGTCAGATTTCAAAACAATGATTTAAACAAATAATATTATATATATAAATGGAGCAAAAAGAATTTGTGGCACATCCCATAATTAAAAATTATGAGGCGTCTCGAGATGGTGTAATGAGGCACTGTCGATTAAAAAAACCAGTCGGTAGTGTTAATAAATTTGGTTATTTTAAGTTCAATACCAGTGTAGATAAACATTATTTATCACATAGATTCATATTCGAATGTTTTATGGAGTCATCGAAGATGGACTTGTAATTGATCATATTGATGGAAATTCCAAAAATAATCGGTTATCTAACCTGCAGGCTATTACTCAGAGAGAGAATACTGCACGTGGAAATACTGGTAAATATCCCAAGATCCCGAGGTCTGTTATATCCATAAACGCAGAAACAGGCCAAGAAATTACTTTTCCATCAATTAGTGCAGCTGCAAATCATTTTGGCACACATCCACAACCAGTACAATTTGTTGCAAATAAAACATACAAATCTGCATATTCAAAAAAATATGATCAGCTGATAATATTGAATATATCAGATAACTCTGTACTCTTAATAAATAAATATTTTTTTTACTGTATAGTTCGACTTTGTTAATTATTCCCAATCAATCATGACACCTTCACTGTCACTGTCACTGACAGAATCAAATAACATGATCTTTCTTAGTTGCATTTCACGATTATCTACAATCTTCTTTTTCTCGTATTCACGAGATAGTTCAGATCTTATATCTTCGATCGAACGTGCAAGAGGAGCAAATAATTTTACCTGTTTCTCATTTGCTCCTGCCAAAGGTACCTGCATTGATTGATAAATCAGTTTCATAATCTGTACTCAGATGTCAGTTTGTATTTACCTTCAGCTTTTCGTTGTTTCAATATTTCATAATCGCATAATATTTTTTCAGTATCAAAATTATCAGGTAGATTTATTCCTTCATGTTGTTTTAATTTTTTGATAGCGGAAATAATAGCATTAATATTTTCGTGGTTCATTATATAATAATTATTTATTCAGTATGAAAATATTGATCATGACAGATTAATATTTAGTGATTCTCCTGTTAAATCCCCAGCAATTTTGTAAATTTATCAGATTTTCTAATTTCAATGGGCAAAAACCCCAGCAATATTAGAAAATTATCAGATTTTCTGAAATTAATGGGTGAAAACCCCAGCATTATTACAAAATTGTTAGATTTTCTAATTTTAATGGGTAAAATCCTCAGCAATTTTGTAAATTTATCAGATTTTCAATAAACATCCTAAAAAATAATAATTATTATAAGATATTTTCTTGATCAGATTTTGACAGATTTTCTTATTTTAATGTGCAAAATCCCCAGCAATATTACAAAATTATCAGATTTTCTAAAATTAATGGGCAAAAACCCCAGCAATATTACAAAATTATCAGATTTTTCACGTTCATCTTAAAAAAAACAATAATTATTATTGTAAATATTTCTTAATCGGATTTTGACAGATTTTCTAAAATTAATGGGCAAAACCACCAGCAATATTACACAATTATCAGATGTTTTAAATTTAATGGGTAAAATCCCCAGCAATATTAAAAAATTGTTAGATTTTCTAAAATTAATGGGCAAAAATCCCACCAATATTACAAAATTATCAGATTTTCTAATTTTAATGGGCAAAATCCCCAGCAATTTTGTAAATTTATGAGATTTTCAATAAATATCTTAAAAATATTTACAAAACATATAATCACAACACAACCCCATATGAGCTCCTAGATTGTCAAACAACATTCTAGCAAGCTCAAGGGCATTAGAAATTAGACGAAACACATACAGACTCAACCCCCATGTGAACCCCTAGGTTGTCAAACAACATCCTAGAAAGCTCAGAGGGTGATCCGTAATTTTTATTAACGACACAAACACAACACAGAAACTTATCCTAAACTTATCCTAATGGACGGCACAAACACATAAACTTATCCTAAACTTATCCTAATGGACGGCACAAACACATAAACTTATCCTAATGAATATATGATTGTATGATCATGATTATATATACATATCATTATGATTTTGATTTTTTGCAGACAGCACAAACATAAACTTATCCTAACTTATCCTAAACTTATCGTAATGAACGTATGATTGTATGTACATGAATATATACAAATGGTGATGATTTTGATTTTTGCAGACAGCACAAACATAAACTTAACAACAAACTTAACAACAAACATAAACTTAACAACAAACTTAAACTTAACTATTGACGGAATACAACGGGGGGGGGGGGATTTACCTACATCCAACAGATTTTGTACACTTTCCCCCATACAAAACCCGGGGAATGCAAAAGTACACCCACCACGTGGTTTACATGGTGGGAGAGTTGTATTATTTTTCTGTTGGGTTTCGTACCCCAAATTATAAATAGCATCTGTCGCAGAATGCAAGATAATATATCTTTAGCATTTTTGGAGACTCGAACACACAGAGAGTCTACAGAACTTGATCTACGTGCAAACGCCTTAACACCACTGCCACCGCTCTCTTATGAATATACAGTTAAATTTAAGTAT
>JAECUM010030358.1:0-15661 GCA_016617855.1 Megalonaias nervosa
CAAATTTACATCAATGAGCATATTGTATATGATTGTGCCTTTCGAGAATCGCTCTTTCTATGCAGCAGAATCTCTCTCTGGGTCCGGGTCTCTCACATTCTTCCAGACCACTGTCCTTTGGACGATCAAACGAGAAATACATGTTTTTTCCCGGAGCTAAATTCTGGCTTTCCACATAATCTTATACTGCCTAATTTCGCGATGGAGATTACTTCAAATCTTGAAGTTTGTCTGGGACCCCCCCCCCCAGTTAAGCTTAGCCAAACATGATTAACTTTATCTAACCTCAAAATTCTAAAACTCCCATTGCAGTCGGACTAATTCTCACTAGTCTGCCTTTATTAATAACTATTCTTGGATAATTTTAATTTATTTTGTGACAATTATTTCGAAATGGCACAAGTTGTCTCTGGATTATCTCTACTTGACCCAAAGTTACCATATCTGTCGAACCGTTATCCTGGCGGGTCCTAATTAAAATCCAATCATGACCCCAAACAGAGCGTAGCCCGTGCTTCTCAGGCAACAAATTCTTGCGAATCTAGGCCGTGAAAATTAATTGTTACGTGTCACGCTGACCACGACAAAATGTGCTACGATAGCAAAATGTTGCAGCATTACAATCTACAAGGAGCATATTCACAAGGCATATTTTTTTGGTCTTGGAGCTAATTGACAAAAATATTTAAGTGTGTGTTATGATGCTTCTCTATCTTTAGTGCAGACAAATATTTAAGCTAAGACTCACAGATCAAGCCAGACTATCATTACTGAAGTTTAGAATAGGTTGGGCAGATTTTGCATTAAGAGTAAATATAAGACTTTTACGAGAATTAAGATCGGTTTTGAAAGGTGTTTGCGCTTAAAGTGAATTATAGGAGTGTTTTGATTGTTTCATCTTCAAACAATGCTAGTTATAAAAGATTCTTTATTTTACTTTTGTCAGTATAGTCAAGATTCGATGTCTGCTGATCAGTTTTTAAAAATTATTATTGTTGTCAACTTTGGATTCTTTTAATATCTGACCACACTGTTAATTACGTTAATATCATATCATAATTAGCAAATGTATAACATATGTGCTGCAAATTACATCATAACGTTATGCAAAAGAAACGACAGGGACTTCCAAATGTATTTCAAAGTCACAGTGCTATATTATTTTGCAGTTTGCTGCCATCTAATCAGTGCAAAATACTATAACAGTCATAGGATACGTGCTATTTGTATTTACGCCTATGCCTATAGCTTTGTTACATTTCAGTGATTATTTGTTGCTAGGACTAGTGTCTTGCTTTCGTTAGAAACTCCCCACATTATTGTATGTCAAGAACATGCTACCTGAGTAAGGTCCTCTTTTCACAAAACAACGTCCGCCAAAGACTTTAATAACAAAGTATGCACCATCATCAAGCGTGAATTGTGGACGTCTTGCTAAGAAGTATTGTCATTTTGATTTCGTTATCAAAAATATAAGAATGACGTATCTTTACGGTAGCATATATTTTAAATTATGAGCAACGTGTTTCATTCCATTTTATCTATACACCAGACTGTGTTTGTATGTCTTGCGAATTATGATCCATTTATTGTCTGTATCGCTTTTGTATGTCATGTCGGTAAAAAAAACTCATCAGAACATATTTTGAATCTTTGTTTTCAATCATGCCGAATATAAATAAATCACCTTAAGTTATCTTAAGGTGTTTGTATAAAAAGAGATTGTAAGGTTTCATGATGGCATAACAGGTCACTTCTAACATTATGTCATAAATACTTGTAAATAACAGATCAAGGCATCGAAACAATAACCGTAACCTGTTTTACACTCAGGAAATTCCAAAACCTAGACCCAAATTGACATATCTTCTTCTTCCCTTATTAATAATATTGATTTTAAACCCTTACACGTAGTGAATAATTTAGTTAGGTATTAGTTGTGTATAATGAACAAAATAAAAAGTCAATTTGGTCCAGCAGAAATGAACTCAATTATGGACAAGGACAAGTCTAATATAAAATTTTACATTACAATAGCATATAATAAAATATTATTAAATACATAACACTTCCCCTCATAAAGAAAAAGAAAAAAGTACGCCATAAAGCTATTGTTTTACTATACGTCAAATATACATGTAGTACAAAAATATTTGAGATGAAATCTTATGAATGGCACAAAGTATACATGAAACAATATAGTTCTATACACGTGAAAGTGCATCTGCTATTAAACTGTCTTTTCTTTGGATGTACCTGATGTCAATATTTTATTCCTGCAACATAAAACTCAACATTAATAATCTCTCCTTTTTGTTTTTTATCTTGCCAGTGAACGTAAGAGAGTTGTGATCACAAAACACAATAATCTGAGAAAGAGCTGACCTAATGTAGACTTTAAAGTGTTGTAATGCCAATATCAACACCAAACATTCCTTCTCGATTGTGGAATAATTTCTCCGGTGTTTATTTAATTTCTTAGAAAAATAGCACACTGGATGATCTACACCATTTTTGTCCTCTTGAATCAATATTGCTCTAACCACAATATCACTTATATCAACCGACAGTTTAAACGATTTACTGAAATTTGGAGCTATAATAACTGGCACACTCTTAAGTAAGGCCTTTAACTTATCAAAAGCCTACTGTCCATTTTCAGACCAATGCAACTTGGTTTTCTTGATCCCTAAATTTGCTATGGGTTCAGCAATTATTAACAAATTGAGGAAAAAATTTCAGATAGTATCCAGCCATACCCAAATTCGCATCAGTTGCTTTAACTGATAGGCACAGGGAGTACAGAAATAGCCTTGACCTTAGCATCTATAGGTCTAACTTGTCCATGTCCCACGATATATCCTAGAAATGTTGCACATGCATGCCAAAACTCACTTTTGGACAAATTAATTGTCCAACTTGCATCTGTGAGTCTCTCAAAGAATTTCCAAATTGTCGCTAAATGATCTTTCCGTGGAATTTGCCAAAATCCTTTCAGAAGCTCAAATTTGTTGACATACTTTGCATTTCCACTTTTATCAATGCAGTTATCGATTCTTGGTAATGGAAATGAATCTGTTTTAGTCACACTGTTAACCTATCCAAAATCAGTGCACATGCGGAAAGTATTATCTTGTTTCGGAACAAGCATACATGGTGAACTCCAGTCACTTTTACTCGGTTCTATGAAATCATTATCCAGCAAACACTGAATTTCTTGTTTCAAACATTTTTATTTTAGAGGGTTCATCCTGTACGGGTGATGTTTCACAGGTGTAGAATTTACAATTTCAAGGTTATTGTAGATTTTATTTGTTCCTGTAGGAACATCTGAAAATAAGTGCTCATCTTCCAGTAATAACTGTTTTAGTTCATTCTTTTCTTGTTCCTGCAGATGTGAACGTTTCTGGTCCAGATTATTCATAATTTCTGAATTCCGAAAATTTGTTACTCCAAATCATTACAGTCCATCGCTTTAATACTCGGTGTGTGGTACAGGTACAATTAATTAATTGCATGATTAACCTGGCTGTCTCTATCTACGTACTCCTTTAACATAATAAAGTTGTTTTTGTTTTCGCCTCCCAGGAGTATTCATGATATAATTTAAATCATTTACATTCTTTTTAACTGTGTATGGACCATAAAATATAGCCTGGAGAGGAGATTGTGGTACGACAAGAGAACCAGAACTCTATCACCAGGCTGAAAACTCCTTTCCTTTGTATTTCTATCATACCTTAGTTGCATTTTGGACTGAGTAGAGTGCTGATTAGTTCTTGCAACATCGCAAGCCTTTGACAACTTATACATAAAATTCGAAACATAATCGAGAAGAATAATTTCGTCATCTTCATTAAAAAAAAAAAAAGTTTTTCTTTTAACAACTTCAATTGTCCACGCACAGCATGTCCGAAAACTAGAACAAAGGGACTGAATCCTAAAATATCTTGAACTGATTCCCTGACAGCAAACAATAGTAAATGAAAGCCTTCATCCCAATCTTTACCCGTATAAAAACAATACAACCGAATCGTATTTTTCCAAGTTTGATGAAATCTTTCTAAAGCCCCTTGGCTCTCAGGGTGATAGGCAGAAGACTTGAATTGTTGGTTGCCAAATTCGTACATAACTTGCTGGAAAATTCCAGACATAAAATGTGAACCTTGATCAGAGACGACAGATTTAGGAAGGCCAAACGGAATAAAAGAAACGTTATCAAAGATTTTACTATTGTTTTACTTTTAATATTCCTCAGAGGAATTTCCGATGGGAATCTTGTTGAAGCACACATTATGGTCAACAATGATATGGTCACCTGACCTGGTCTTAGGTAAGGGACCGACACAGTCTACCATTATTCTGCTAAATGGTTCGTCAAATGCGAGAATAGGTTGCAGATGAGCCTTGGGTATCTTCTGAACATTTGACAAGTGGGACAATATCTGCAGTATTTACAAAACATCACTTTTCATTTTCATCAATAGAAGTGATTCAAGATTTTGTGAAAGTCGAATTCATAATCAAATAACCAACGAAAGGAGTTTCACGGACCAGACTAAGAATTTCCTATCTGTACGATTTTGCAACTACAATTTGATAGCTCACTGACCACTCGTCACCAGCAGGTGCCTCGGATGGTGTCCATTTTCTCATTAGAGTCCCATTTTTAAGGAAATAAGAAACAGGTACTTCTGTGGCTTCGGTTTCGGTAATGGACCATTGATACAAACAGATCTCGGGATATTTTCCTGCTCGACAACAAGAGATTGTGGTTTGTCACCCTGATTAAAATAAAGAGAATGAAATTTTTAAAAGATGATCAGTCAGTACCCTTTGATTCATCCAAATGAGGAGTGAAAATTACCTCATCAAAAGCCTGACCAATACATGTGTCAGCTGAAGGAATACTTTCCTGATCAACATCATTCTCGAGAGTTTTCTTTGCCATAGCTCTAGTAACTGCAGAAGCTGGGTATAAATCAGGGATTTCTTTTTCAATAGGATCAACTGTCTGATCCAATCAAGGCTTGTCAGTTACAAGTGGATTAACCACAACCTTATCTCCAGTTAGGTCATTGGCTAGTAATAAATGAACGTCCTCAATGCGTAAAGACGACGCTCTTCCGACTGTCAAGGGTCCTGAGACTGTCTGATGGCAAATTTCCACAATGGAGAAGAACATTAACAAAGCCACACTCAACTCCATGAATAAAAACACTCTCATTAGAAGAAGACTTCTCAGAATAAGACAAAGCACCTGATAATAAAAGACTGTGAGAAGCTCTTTTGTCCCTTAAAATTTTAATAGGGATAAGGTTGGATAGTGATATAGAACCCTTCGACATGAATGGTTCATATTTCTTCATAATAAAATCAGACTGGGGTTTGTTAGACCCAACAAGTGTATTGCTTTAATTACATGACCATGACCTTGACCTCTTATAAATAAGAGCATTTGGAATAGGTCTGTCTTAATTCGGATGCTTATTTTTCAATTTGTATCAATCATAAATAACGTGTCCTTTCTTCTTGCAATAGGTACATGTAGGAAGAGATAAGGACTTCTGATTAGTCTTATCAGAAACTTGTGCCAGATTAAGATTTTGAAGGGCTTCTATTAGGCTGAAATATTTTTTCTTTTTACCAGGCGACTGCTGAGTGAAAGATTTACTGACAAAAGAAACTATATGATATAAAGTAAACTCGTTAGCAGTACGAGCATCAATTTCTAAAGTTTCGATCCTATGCTCATTAAGATAGGTATTAACGTCACTACAGAAACAGTTCTTGAAGTCTTAAACTAATATGAGTTGTCTGAGATTTTCGTAATATTGATCAACTTTCTTGGCTAATCACCACTTATCAAATAAATGTTCTTTTTCTCGTGCAAATTCGGCATGAGTTTGTCCAGCTTCTTTTTATATAGTTCCTGAATTTTTGTCGATAAGCCTCAGGGACTAAGTCAGAACCCTTTAAGATGCATTCCTTAACCAGATAATAGTCAGCACTTTGCTGTACTGACAGGGAAGCAGAGATGTATGGGGCTTTGTCAAATGTACACTGTAAAAAAATCCAATGCTCTCTTGGCCATTTCGAACTTTCAGCAATTTTTTCAAAATGAGGAAAATATTTATCTACTTCTTTTTCTCAAAAGGGGACACTAACCTAATATACAACATCAAAACTTGAATTTGTATGGTAAGTGGGGATGTGCTTTTCACTTGCCAACCCTAATTCTTTCAAACTAAATTGATATTCCCTTTTTTCCTTTTCTCTTTCTCTTTGCAATTCTCTTTCTTCCTTTTCTTTTTCTCTCTGTAATTCTCTTTTTTCCTTTTCTTTTTGCATTTGTTTCTCCTCTTTCTGTAACTGCAATTATCTCTATCTCTCTCTCCTTTTTCTACAATTGCATTTTCCTCTCTCCTTCCTCTTTCTCCAATTGCATTTGTTTTTCTTTTCTCTGTAACTGTATTTGTCTCTCTCATTCCTCTTTCTCTATTTGCATTTTCCTCTCTCTTTCCTCTTTATCTAATTATATTTGTTTTTGAAGCAATTTATCTTTTTTCAAACGGCCTCTCTGTTCCTGGGTAGGATTTGAATTAAAAATCTCCACTTTATATGACATTATAAAAAGTGTGTTCATTTCACTAAATATTTCTAAAATGTGAAATAATAACTTGGAGTTAGAAAATTCCAAAACTAGGGGAATTTATATTTCCAAAACAAGTTTTCTGAAATATTTTAGAGAAATTTGTATCCCAAAGACGAATGCCCAATTTTCTTTCTACGAGTCAATGCTCTTAAAATAAGTAACAGAAAAGAGTGAACGACAACAAGCTTTGTACAATTTAACAAATGACTTATTTCCCTAGAATACAAAGTGAAAATGAGAAAAAAGAACTTACGGTATTGAGAATTAAGTCGCAAAATATTCCAAGAATTGCAGACACAAGTGCTAATAATTTAAAAGTTTGTATTTCCAGAGAAAATAATCACTTGAATTCAATAATTTGAACAAAAGATTCCAGCCCAAAATTGCTGGATTAATCTCAGGAAATTCCATAACTGAGACCCAAATAATCATTTTTACTTCTTCTATTAATAATAATAGTGGCTTTAAACCCATACACATATAGAATAATTTAGGCATGTATTAGTTCTTTACAATGAATAAAATGAAAATCAATTTGTACTTTTGGTAGATCATTTAGGAATATTTGGGATTTAATTCACGCTACTGTAATTTCATTGTAACATTTACTTTGTATTCTATAGTGATTAATTATTTGTTGAATTCTACAAAACTTGCTGGTTTTCGCTCTTTTCTGTTAGTTTCAGATCATTGAGTAGTAACACACTTTTGCATTGCGGTGGCCCAAATATTATTTAAATATATGGTTTACTCGACTTTGCCACCTTATCAGACCGACAGGCTCTATAAGGCCTCCAAGAATTTGTCCAAAACTGTGTGTAATCTATTTACGAACACTCTACGGCCATGCTAATGGATTTTAGCGCCGAGTATTATAGTTCGGATGGTTGGTTGAATTCTGTCAAATGTGATCTCACAACATGCAGTGTCAAGGCGGTAAAATGACAATGACAACATGACACCAAAGTGGTATGTTATCCATTTAATCTACATATCATTTGTAACAAGCGCTTTTGGGGAAAGCTGGATCAGCTTTTAGTAATGGCTTTTAGCAAATTGCTCGTTATTTTAGAGGAATATATGTCAGTGTTTTGTTGTCTTAGGTGATGACATGAAATATCATAATTTTTTTATTTATGTTCAAGTTGGGGATCATGTCCTCTACTCTCGCGATGCATTCATGTTTTAATGTTTTTCGAGCAATTATCTAAGGTAAGTAAATTCAATCAACCTACTATAGACATTTCATACCAAAAACATTTGTATGATTCAGTGATGGTCACAATTGAAGTATGACAGGTCACTGTGGCTCAGCGTGTAAAATAATAATCCATGTAGACATACTACTATATAGTTTTCAAATATATTATCTGGTCGGTCACCATCAGTAAAAATACAAGGGGTTAAATGATCTTTGTAAAGCAACTGCATAAGAATGAACACGAAGCTGCAACTTTGAAAAGATACGACATTGCAGACAGATGTAATTTAAATTTTGTTTGGAAAATATTTCGGGTCTTTGATGGGCATTGTGACAGTAACAGGAATTGTATTAAGGGACAGACCATGGTGGGTGGCACGTGTCGATCCATAGCTATTCACAAATAAAATTATCTTTCTGCAGCCGACACATTTTCTTTTAAATAATTCTCTAAATTTGCTTATTAATCACCCAATAACTATAATTACTACTATAACAATGAAATATCCGGGATATAATTTGCGCGCACATAAATTTATATAAAATAACAGATTATGGCTCACCGATTTCTAGGTCAATATAAAATATCTTCCAGCATCCGCAACAATTCATAGTCACGTAAAGTTTTGCAAACACAACGTTTTTTCTGTTTTATTTGTTTGTCTTTTCTATGTTTTGTATTTGCCTTTGTAAAGACTCATTAAGAGTCGAAAGCGCTCAGGCTAGTTAGATACTAATTTTGCACTTTGCAATTTTTGAATAAAGACATTCACTGAAATTTATAATGTATTCAAAATATATAGAATGTATGTATAGTATGTACGCTGTATCAATGATATACCGCGAGATGTATAAGTTTTTCATTAAAAGGAAACGAGGCTTGCCGAGTTTCTTTCTAATGAAAAATTTATACAGCGAGATTTATATCATTGATACAGCGTAGATACTATACATTTTTTTTATTTATATCACATAGAAATGCACATATTTGCCCTTTGAACGGAGTTACGATATGCTCCAGGCAACTGTCTATTGACCGAGTGAATGAACTCATCACATCCCTGCGAGTGTGTCCGCTACAAAATGTAGTTCTATGCATTTTCTTGTTGTTTGCAACCATGTATGCAAATGGATAAGTTGATTGTTTTCTTTTTGAGTTTCTATTTTTATTCACATTTATTAAATCAATACAAGACACACTTATGATTTAAACATGAAAGCTGGTTTTTATGAAGAAAGTAGTGCACTACAAACACGGTTAGCTTTTTGTACACTGAACATGAACTCTCAGGCATTCACTTTCTGGCGTATGGAAATTAGCGTGGAATAGAAACTAAGCAAAATGACGAACCAGCAAGAGTTAATTAAAATATTTTGACATATTTACAGTTGATCTAAGTCATTATTCTGCTAATTAACATTTCTAAAGACTATAAAAGTCTCTCTCTCTCTCTCTCTCTCTCTCTCTCTCTCTCTCTCTCTCTCTCTCTCTCTCTCTCTCTCTCTCTCTCTCGGGTTTGACTTAATTTTTACCATCATTCATAGGTCCAGAGACATCGTCGTATGACACAAGTAAAAATCTCCAACCCTCGTATTTTCGTGGATTTTCGCTCATATCTAGCTACGATAATCCAGAGAGAGAGAGAGAGAGAGAGAGAGAGAAGAACACCAACATCAGCCCATTAAATACGTTACATTATGTGTACCTCGTAATCGAAAAACTTAACAGTATCGACAGGCTATTGAACTATGTGTCATTGATATTATGAACACTGTAAATAGATCCCAAGGAAAGTGTAAACATACGGTTACGACGTACCATATTCTTCTAGGTTACTTGGTGCAAGTTCAGTTTTAATGTTTTCGTCCAGCGCAATTTGTTTTTCTCTCTCACTCCAGATTTTTGAATATTTTTTCCTTATGCACGAGAGGGAGAGGGGAACAGAAAAAAAGAAAGGATTCCGATGAAATTGTGTACCATTTTAATTTCAGTTTAGAAAACAGGTACTAATAATACTTGTTATCATTATTTTCATATTTCGTTTATGATTAATGAACAAAAATTCATAATTGATCTCTATGCCTGCAGTTGAAAGAATGTTTATATATTCGTTTTATTGCGCCATGGGCGGATCACAATTTGATATATCAATAGTATTGGTATATCAATTTGTTTTATACCAACACTTTAAAAGCCATGTTATTTTTAAAGTATGTGGTATATATATATATATATATATATATATATATATATATATATATAGAGAGAGAGAGAGAGAGAGAGAGAGAGAGAGAGAGAGAGAGAGAGAGAGAGAGAGAATCTAAAACATTATACGGTTGTGTTTTATGTATTCCAGGAAGCAATAAAGTACGCAATAATAAACTGGAAACTAGTGAAATATCAATAAAGGTTGTAGTAAAAGAAACATCTACAATATATACTGATTGAATTGAAAGTTCTGCATTTTCCATTGGCTAGAGAAATTAAGTCAATACTCAGAGGAATGTATTTACATTGAATAAGTCTCGGAAGATAGATTTTGCAGAACTGTATTATTCCTTTGCTAAGCCATCGTCGTGTTTTGCTGCAATAAACATTTTATTTCTTGTATATCGTTAGGACGAATGCAAACAATTTATTACTAATTTAGGCGTAATCGTCGGCTACACATAAAAGGGTCTTATTACCTAGCCGAAAGGAATAACAGAACATTGCAATACTAATCTGAAAATTTCCAAAGAAGAAGAACCAAAGTTATGCTAAAACTTGGTAACTCCATTCTATATTAAGCAAAGTACAGATAACCTTTACGATGTTTCAGACATCCAAAGAGAGTTCCCAATATTGCTATATATTTGCCAAGATGTAAGAAATCACCATAACGATAAATTTCTACATATTACTATGTGCCCGTAGATAGACAATGCAAATTCAAATGAACTCATTAGACGTACTTTCTAAATCTGGCCGACTAAATTAGAATTGACTGTTGTTTTGTACATTTAATTTGTATTGTTTGTTTGTTAGTTTTTTATTTATTTATTTTATTTCATTATATGTTGTGGATAACAAACATTGTATCTAGCTGCTGACCTTGTAAAAAATCAGTGACAATTTTGTAAACAACTTTATTCTGAGTGAGGATTATCATCTTAAGCTTTCTATTCTTTCTAGACCAATAACCTTTGATCCTCATCCGGGTTTTTTGGGTCGTAGTTTGTCATGTAACTGGGAATTATAGTGAATTCAAACCTGGCATTATATTAGTGTGTTTCAACAAAAGACTGTTGGAACAAGACCATGATATAGACCACAGCAGACACATCAACACTTTCAGCATTGGATTTAATTTGGACTGCCGCTAAAGTTTATTCAGAACTTTTATTATTAGGGCTTGTGTATGTAATTCTATGATTATTTTGGGATTTAGTTTGTTTTTAGTTTAACTTTGGGATCTAGGAAAATAAATTATTTGTTGAATTTTACAAAGCTTGTTGCTTCTCACTCTTTTTTGTTAATTCTTTTAAGAGCATAGACTTGTAACACTGTAATTTATTAAAAGGGGACCATTTAATGGGTGGACGAAGAAACGCCAGTCGAAGGGGATGAACTGGGTGACTGTTTTGTTTTTGTAGACTTAAAAGCTCATCCCTCTCCCCCCTCAAAAAATGTTATTAAATAATCGGTTCTTAATACTTGCTGGTCATAGTTCTTCCAAAAACTTCCTATACATACTTTCAGTTCTATTAAAAAGAAAACGTATCAATGTTTTGATGAATATTTACTTCCAATTTCTTGATCGTTCCATCCCTGCCAAGGAAATGAAATTAGTTGTACTTCGACGATTGTTTGCTGAGTGTTTCAGCTTTAGGTATATGTTTCCTTACTAAGCTACCTTTTTTGCCTGTATGTTCTTTATTTAATTTATATTGTTGGTGCTGCTATCAAGTAATTAAATGTACATCTGGTAAATGTAAAATAGACTGCTTAATACGTTAGTACAGAATAATCATATATGCTAAGCGAGAAAAAGATTTCCAGACAAAAGGGTTTATGTTAATCACTTTGACAATCAGTGGCATTCCCACATTCTAGATATGCAAGCATTTTTATAATGGATATAAATGAACATTTTTAAAGACGATACCTGTCTCTTCAAAATAATCTTGCCCGACGAAAGTGAAAACACAAAAGGGCAGATGATATGCATGATGTATTAGGAAACTGTTAACGACAGAAAACCTGGAAATTTACTGTTTGAAAAGGAAACTAGTTTTATTACATCCAATTTAAGAATTTGAGGGAAAGTAAAACAGCTAATAATATTTAGCTTAATTAGAGACAAAATGCATGTTCATGAAGAGATGATGTGTAACAGAAACGTGAAGACCAGAATGTGTAAGTATTCCGCTCGAAACGAAACAAGAAAATGAGTTTGCAATTTGTCAGTCCTAAGTGAGGGATGCAATAACACTCATCGCAAATTAATAAACAATCAGCCTGAATCAAGAAAAGGAGAAAACAAATAAAACTTATGGATAAGTATATTCGGTTACTTGACTTCTGATACATTTGTAAAGAACCACAATAGATGGAACTGATATAATTTGAAGAACAAATAACAGTTTTGAAAGGGGATACCTTCCTAATTTAAACAAGGAAATATTTAAAATCAGGCAAATAAAAACCATATTTTACGAACAAGTTATATCGATACGACATACATTATGACATATACAAAGTGAAATCATTTGAAGGCTGAAAGAAATTATTAGATTACTCATGAAACTAGGTCTTATGCTAACTCCATATAAGAAATGGTCTGCCTTCGCGTCATTTCTTCAATACGTATAAAAGTGATTAGGAGGATGAACTGGAGTAGATAAAGCGGGTGGCGTAGGGTGGAAGGTGGAGCATGACACTGAAAAGGTACAATTAAAAACAAGTATGTTAAACCAAATTTGCTATGGACAGAGCGAGTGATAGTATCATAATTGATATAATTGTAACTGCAGCATCAATTAATGCAACCATTTTTAAACAGATGTTTCAAGCTTGTACCTAATGATATTACTTGTCTAACATTTTATCAATCGTTTTAATCTTTACTCCATACTCTCTCACCAACCGTGTTAAATATCAAACTAATTGCTTTCTTTGACTATCGACACGTTCCAGCACTTCATTCATCTGTTTCTTTGCTGATGTAATTTGGTATGTCCTGAATCAGTTTTACATTTATTTCGATATTAGACATTTTGGATTTAATTTTCTAAATGACAACTTGTAAAGTAGTTACATAACTCTTTAATTGATCTCTTGATCTATGAATGATCTTTGTACTGCAGGTTGAAGACTTACACTTTTCCGTTGCAATTGTCAACCAGAGTCTCAGACTTACTAACCAGTTTCATCAAACTGTTCATCAATCTCTGTTCTTCATATCTGCTTGTATTGTCTGTCTTTATTAAATAGTAGATTAAGCGGATTTTTATGTTGCATCTCCTCTATAGATAACAGCTGCTAGATTTAGAAATTTCACATTTTTGGGACATTGTTTTATATTCATGGTTGTTCCTAATGCAATTATATTCCAAATTTTATTGGGTTACTTAAAATAAAATTATAAGCCAAATTAAACTGATATTCATTTAATTTACAAATATCTGTGTAACATTAACCGAAGATAGCGAACGCATAAATGAAAATGAGACAATACATGAAAATCACGAGAGAATGTAGCATAACAAAACCACACGATTCACGTAGAATAAACTTTGTTGACAGCTTAAAGACATAACCTAAATGTAAAATGTCAACGCTGCAGATTTAAAGAATGAAAAAAAGGGGAGTCTTCAATATCACATGATCCTGAAATAGCACTATGTAAACGAAACGAAACAAATTTGCATAGTTCAGATATAAGGATCTGTTATCTTGACATCTGTTGGTTTTTATGATATTGGCATATTGTTTAGTTGGTTAAAATATAAAGTTGTTTCTGTTTTTAAAGCTGATGATCTATTACAGACTACATATAGCAAATAGGCAGAAGCTGATAAACTTGAAAACGATATCATCCAGTACATAACCTACAGGGATTGAACAAGGACTGTTCCAAAATCTGATAGTTTGCACAACTTCGAGCCATACATGACAACTGATGTAAATACGACTAAACACTTAAAAACTCACACGATTACATGGTGTACACCACAAACTACAGACATGTTAGAATTCCATAGCTTGACAGCTATTCGGGAAACTAATAAATCCGAGGCTGTGGTACTTATTTATGTTTAGAAGCTAAATTTGTATAAATGAATCACTAGCAAATGGCACACACACAATAACCTTTTGAACGCTTACTATTATGCTGTGTAGAGCCATAGCCATAAAATGTCTTTGCTTGTGATTTTATTGCATGCAATGCTAGTGTATCTTACATGCAATGACAGCGGGTTTTATTAACATATTGAAATATGATAATTAAATACGCAGATCGAAAAGTAGCAGACTTTCACATAGATATATAACGTAATTTTTATTTTACATCACATACATTGTTGTCTAGATAAAATATCGGCAGAGATAAACGACTACTACCGGAGGTAGTTTCCTTTAGTGAGACGTCTAGATAAATAACATAAACTGTGATAGCTTTAATAGGTTCTTGTGCATCTTACCTTTAATCATCGATAAAATAACGTCTTAGACAGATGCTGAAATAGGAAAATTATTTACCACTAACTTAAATCTCAACAATGACACTATTGTCAATCAAGCAGATCCTGTACCAATAAAGTGAAGCGAATAACAGTTTGTAAACAGACGTGTTGATAACCAATTACGTAAGACGCTGGCTGAAACAACGTAAAAGATGTTATAACGGAAAGACAAGAATTCGACAATAAATTATCAGCCATGGAACATACTAGTACCGAAAAAGGTAACACTTCTCTGATTTACAAAATTAGATAGATGAGAGCAGGAAAAATACTATAAGGGCACATGAATTGTTCATACGGGAATTAAATACATTATCTACTGGCTTTTAAAAGGATGCCAACATGAAGATTAAATGATAATTTACCCCACTTTAAACTTTATATTCAATCGATATATAATGTTACGTGTAGGCTCGTACGAACTTAACAAGAGAAAAGAGTGAAGTCAACAAGCTTTGTAAATTTTAACAAAATATTTTTTTTTTTCCCTAGAAAACAAAGTAAAAATTGGAAATAGGACTTACGGTTTGTGAATATAATCCAAAATTTAATCCTAAGATTGAAAAATATAAGTCCTATCATTAAGCAGTTCTAATTGAATCCGGGTTCGAATCTCGATGAAATTTCAATATGGTGGCGATGACGTCAGATGATGTCTGTACTGATGGTAACAGATCCTTGATTGAATCACAGTTAATGTTTCCGTATAGAATTCCAGAATAAATTTCCACTTAATTTCTTTGTCCCAGAACTTTTTATGAAAAGGTATACTTGTTTAGTTTTCCAGAGAATAAATTATTAAATTCCAAAAAATAAACGAAGTTCAGAACAAGCTGGCAAGAACAATAATAACCTCTTGAGCCCTCAAGGTTTAAAATATAACTCAGTAGATCTAGTAGAAAATGGCTGTTTTAAGCCTCGATTTTAGATCATATGGTAGTTCACGTGACATGCTACGTGATTTCTAACTTTAACAGCGCAATTAAAAAAAATGACAATTATCACGTATGCTAGAATAGTCCTATCTAAGAATCAAATTTTCACACTGGAAATAGATAAAAAAAAAAAAAAAAAAA
>JAECUM010030359.1:0-18256 GCA_016617855.1 Megalonaias nervosa
AGTAATAAGACATCATGATGGGACATTAATAGGATATCATGGTGGGACAAAGTAATAGGACATCATTGTGGGACATAGTAATAGGACATTATGAAGGGACATAATAAGATATGATGGGACATAGTAACAGGGCCTTATGATTCAACACAGTAATAGGATATTATGATGGATATAGTAATAGGACATCATGAAGGGACATAGTAACAGGGCATCTTGATTAAACATAATAATAGGACATCATGATGGGACATAACAATAAGACATGATGGGATATACAAACAGGGCATTATAGTAAAATGACATCATGATGGGACATCATAATAAGACCTGATGGGATATAGTCACAGAACATTATGATTCAGCACTAATAGGACATCATGATGGGACATGATAATAGGGCATCATGAGGGGACATAGTAACAGGGCATCATGATTCAACATAATAATAGGACATCAAGATAGGACATGGTGATGAGACAACATGATGGGATAAAATGATAGGAGATAATGTTTGTTTTGGAAGTCTTTAAAAATTAATCTTATGCTGATGAACAGTGTACACCTATCTGTAAAAACCATTGATCTAGATACTCTTTTACATAATGTACCAGCATATCTGGGTCTATGTTCATTCTACTTACAATTTTAAGCAGTGTAAATCGTGATTTGCAGGCACATTATATGATGGAAGAACTGGGTCTATACATGACAAATCCAAGTCTAGTGATGTTGATCCTACATGTGATTGTTAGCAATAGATCCCACCCTAATGGTAGGTCAAGCAGTGGTAGAGCTGGGTCTATGCACTATAGGTCAACAAATTAGAGTTTAGTGCAGTTTGTTCTACTTGTGATTTTGAGCAATAGACCCCAATCTGCTGGCACATCATGCAGTGGTTGAGCTGGGTCTATACATGACATATCGGAGTCTAGTGTTGTTGGTTCTACTTGTGATTTTGAGTAATAGACTCCAATCTGCAGGAACATCATGTAATGGTATAACTGTGTCTATACTGCTCACAACTGAATGTGCTTCATATTAAGATAAATGCACATAGGGCAAATCTGCTCATCTAAATATTAGGTAAGCCTATATTTTTATGGCCATGATTTATATAAGATTCACAAAAGTAAACCATATCGTTGAACAATGCTTTCTAACTTTTAATTTGAAACCTACTTTTATAGATCATAATAAATGATTTTCAGAATGACTATCATAGTACAGAATGACTATCATGGTACAGAATGACTATCATAGTACAGAATGACTATCATAGTCCAGAATGACTATCATAGTACAGAATGACTATCATAGTACAGAATGACTATCATAGTACAGAATGACTATCATAGTCCAGAATGACTATCATGGTACAGAATGACTATCATAGTCCAGAATGACTATCATGGTACAGAATGACTGCCATGGTACAGATTTACTATCATAGTACAAAATGATTCTCATAGTACAGAAGGACTTATAATAAAGAATGACTATCGTAGTACATAATGACTGTTATAGTACATAATGACTTATAGTACATAATGACTGTCATAGTACAGAATGACTGTTATAGTACAGAATGACTGCTATAGTACATAATGACTCATAGTACAGAATGACTTATAGTACAGAATGACTGTCATAGTACAGAATGACTGCTATAGTACATAATGACTGTCATAGTACAGAATGACTGTTATAGTACAGAATGACTGTCATAGTACAGAATGACTGTCATAGTACAGATTTCTTCATACAAGGCAAGAAAGTGTTTCTATTTACTATGAATACATGTTAAAATAAACTGTTATGCATATTACCAAAGACTAAAATTTATTCCAGCGGTTGTGTTTGTGGGGTTTAATGCCATTTTTCAACACATGATAGTTAATACATGGTGGCCAGTACATTTGGTGGAGGAACACCTTGGCAAGAACCAGCTCCTAGCAAGCTTTATCACATACCCATATTGGTCAAACTGAGTCTTGAACTCATGTGAACTGTGAGTGATCTGTAAAGACAAGTGCCTTAGACCACTTGACCATCTGGAGCCCCTATAATATTTTTCAAATTTTGAAAGGTAAGCTACCTTGAAAGTCAGTCTATGTGCAATTCTCTTGTTACCTTTTTCATCTCTTTTTAAAATATACCAATACAATTCGTCAGCAAAACAGTTGATTGCATGTCTTTTTTCTACAGTAATGATGTATATATCTCAGTGTTATTGCTTTGCATTAAATTAAACACTTTTTGTGGGAAGATATTTACTCAAAACTACAAAATTAGCAGTTATTTTGTTACCATCAAAAAGTATTTTCAAACTTACCATATCATCTACAGGTATATATTCTTTTTGTTTGATAAAAAAGATATGACTAACATATTCTGGAAAAAAAATTGCTTCAAAGATAATTTCATATTTTGTTTTGCTTTTAAAACACTGTTGCTTGTAATTTTGGTTAACTTTATTCATTATATTTTAGTGTATTTGTAATTATAAAAGAAAATATATTAACCATAATTTCAGACACGCCTTTTTTGTCAAGTTCTCTAAATGAAAAATTAAAGGACAAAACACATAATTGATATTTGTAAAATGTGTGTACAAAAATTAGAAGGCATAAATAATGGCAGAAAATAGGGTAAAACTACAGGTGTTGTATTTGTAAAACAAATGTACAAAGATCAATTTTTTTTAACTCTGTCAGGGTGAAGACAGCCTAACAACCTACACATTCAATACACACACAGCCAAACACATGTTCTGCAAGACTTGTGGAGTACAGAGTTTTTATATTCCAAGAAGTAACCCTGATGGCTATGGTATGTTCTGTCCATATGTAGGTAGCTATGGCATGTTCTGTGTATATGTGACTTTGGTATCTTATTTGTATATGTGACTATGATATATTATTTGTACATGTGACTGACTGTGGTATGTTCTGTGCATATGTGTCTAGCTATGGCATGTTCTTTGTATATGTGACTGGTATGTTCTGTGTATATGTGACTATGGTATGTTCTGTGTATACGCAACCATAACGTGTGCAGATGTGGCTGGCTTTGGTATGTTCTGTGTATATGTGACTGGCTTTGTATGTTTTCTGTATATGTGACCGACTTTGATATGTTCTGTGTGTATGTGACTGGCTGTGGTATTTTCTGTGTAAATATGCCTGGCTCTGGTAGGTTCTGTGTATATGTGACTGGCTTTTGGTATTTTCTGTGTATATGTGCCTGGTTTTGGTATGTTCTGTGTATACACGACTAACTATAGTACGTTGCATATATATGACTGAATTTGGTATATTCTGTTTACATGTGCCTTAGATGTGCTCGGTGTGAATGTGGCAGTCTATGGCATGTTTTTTGTGTATGTGACTGACCATGGTATATTAGGTGTGTGACGAAATATATAGTATGTTCTGTGTATATGTGACTGGTATGTTCTGTGGATATGTGACAGAATATGGTATGTTCTGTATAGATGTGGCTTATGATTTTAAGGTATGTGTATCTGTGACTATGCTATGTTCTGTGTATGTGTGACAAGCTATGGTATGTTCAGTGTATCTGTGACTGGCTGTGGTCTGTTCTGTGTATATGTGACTATGGTATGTTTTGTGTAAATGAGGCAGTCTTTGGTATGTTCTGTGTATATGTGACTAATCATGGTATGTTACATGTATATGTGACTAACTATGGTATCTTCTTTGTATATGTGACTGTTGCATGTTCTGTGGATATGGGACTATGGTATGTTCTGTGTAGATGTGGCTGGCTGTGGTATGTTGAATATACAAAAAAATCACAATTGCTTCATGCATTCTTCGGTACCTAGGAGAAAATCAAAGAGAAGGGGTAGACAGAGTCAAGCAAATGAACTGCTGCATTATTTATTCCTTCATTTGTTCTCTTGTACCCAGGAGTGAATCAAGGTCAGGGAGTGGAGATGTACCTAGGAAGTGAATAACTCCTGCAATTTATTTATTGCTTCATGAATTCTCTGCAACCCAAGAGTGAATCAAGGGCAGGGAGTACACAGGTGCCAAACATTTAAACTACCACTGCATTATGTACATTGTTTCGTGTATTCTCAATATCCATGAGTGAGTGAATCAGTGAATCAAGATTGGGAAGTGCAGGTGCCAAGCAAGTTAACTACTGCTACATTATATTCATTGCTTTGTGCATTCTCTATAGCATCATATTTAATTTTACTCTGTAACCCACAAGCAAATCAAGGGCATGAAGTGCAGAGTCCAAGCAAGTCAACTACTGTTGCATTATATTCATTGCTTCATGCATTCTCTGAACACAGGTCATGAATCATGGACAGGGAGTGCACTGGAGCCAAGAGAGTGCTGCATTATATTATTGTTTCATGTGTTCTCTCAAACTGAGGAGTGAATCATTGGCAGGAGGTGCACTATTAATGATGAAAAAAGTTAATCAGTTGAACAAATTGCAAAGTTAAATCTTTTGAAATGTCATACACACAAACATATAATGAATGGTTGTCATTAGACACCAAAGCTTTTGTGCATGCAAGTAAAATGTATTCCTTACCATTCACTTTTTAAGTGGGTGATGCACAAGAACTTACAATATGTGTACTGGAAATATTCTAAATATGTGTAAAGGAATCCAGAAGCCCATTTCCCATATGCATTTTATCCAATGTTTGCACTTGTAAAATTATTGTGATGTGCACACAGAAGGTATTGCCTATTAGTTAAGGTCTTTTAATGTATTAATCATTTGATCATGGCTATTTCAGCAGATGATGCCAACTTTCCATTGCATTCAATAATGAATGCAGATTTGAATGAAAACCAAGCTATTGATTTTGTCATGTGATACATTTTATTTTTTCCATGCAGGTGTAGCCATCCACTGCCTAGATCCAGGGACTGTAGAGTGTTATGACATTGAGGAATTTGATGGTGACAACTGGGAGACTCACATTGTAAAGACAGATATCAGACAGCGGTCTGAAGACAAAAAATGATCAGATTTACATAAAACTGATGAATGGTGATTTTCAAGTTCCCTTTTTGCCTTCAGGTTTTTCAGATAATGTGATTATTGACTATCATATTATTTCTAAAGTTGTATTTCAGCAACATAAAAATATCAACTTGATTTAAAATTTTCATACCTGCTTTAACTGTAAAGGATTTAGCTCAGAAATCTTTAAACTTCTGCAATGTTATTTGATGCAGATTTGTAAAAGTTACCAATGAGTACAGAAAGGCACTTTTAGTTTACACTTATTTTAAAGTCTAGTTGAAAAATTCCTATTTAAATGGTAAATCATTAAGTACCTAGGTAGCAGAAATCCATATCTAGTTCATGAAAACAATCAACAAAATCCAAAGGAACTGTAATATTTAAATGGGTATATCCAAAGTTCTTGTAAAATATAAGAACCATGCAAAGTGAAATGTAATAAAACAATGTTCTCCATAGGATATTATAGGTCGTCAGGTCCAACATGCTTCAACATACTCCCTGTAAGCAGTAATCCTAAGTGACAATCCTAAGATTCAGTGACAAGCTGGGATTTCCAGTGATAATCCCATGAATATACACACATGCCAGGGCATTTCAACTGCATTGTCTTTTAAAATATGCAAGCAGTTAGCTTAACTAGAAAAGACAGTTGCTCATATAATTATGTACAGAGGTGATAACTGATTAATGAACGAGTTGGCAATCACTTTTGGGTATCAATTATGGCAGGAAAACTTGGTTAGTAGCCTATTTATATTAGTTTGTGCTAGTGCTTCTCACCACTTTTCTTCCCCAATCAAACAGTATGTGACATACAGAAATACATTTGCAATAAATGATGTCTTAATCAAAACAAGTATATGGGAAATTAATTATAATGGGTTTTGAGTTGTCCTGTTTTGTAGTTTATAATTTAGATTATCAGCACACACTGAAAACAGTGACCCAGAACACCTGACACCTAGAGCTAGAGACAAGAAAAAAGAGTATAAAAGATCCTGTACCAGCTGCATTTACGAGAAAATGTGGTTATTTATCATCAAAGAGAGTGTTTATTTACATTCTGATAATACATAGAAGAGTATTAAAAATAAACTCAGTGATTTATAACTTTTTTCCTACCTGAAATGATTAAACAAACACAGCAACCATGCTGAGAATTCATAGTAATCTACATCTATATAAATAAAAATGTTAATAGTTCCTTTTAAAATTATTTGAGAAAATTTTTTTCGCAGTGAAATATTGATTCTCCTTTATTTCATATTGAGCAATCCATAGTCAATACCAGTTATAATGCCATTTCATTTCAGTAGTACAGATATCCAGTTTTCATTTATTTGTGTGTGATTTGGAATTTTAATATGGCTGTAACAATTTTTAAGTCATATCACTACGATGTCTGCAGTGTGACAGTTTATAGTGATGTTTAGCACTGGGGCATCATGCCGCAGACATGCAGCATGATGTCCCACCCAGTCACATTATCCTGACACCAGGCCGACCAGTCCTAGCACTAACCTCTTAATGCTGAGTGCCTAGAAAAGTAGCTGCTAGTACCATTTTTATAAGTGTTTGGTATGATTCCACCTGGGTTTGAACCCGCGACCTCCTGCATCCAAGGCGGACACTCTAACCACTTAGACCACTGGAGCAGTTTTTCATTTACGAGTTATGATTTCTGACATCCTAAATTAAATTGTTTCACTTATTACAAAATGTACAATCACAAAAATGACATGCTTAAATGTCTGGTAGAGCACGGGTGGTTTATGCCGTGTCCTTTAACTAGTATCTCTTAATGTAATTGAACTGATTGTGTGATACATAATACAGTATTTTAACATTTTTCCAATGATAATGATTGAATTTAACTTGGGTTTTAGTTTATTAAATTATTTTTCCTTCAATATTTATTATTCTTTTTAGTTAACATAAAATTATCTATTAATCTACCCTTGCTCTTAAAAATTGACTGGGTCAGATTTCCATAGACTCCCATCTTTCTTGACATCAAGTTTATTTGCGAGTCAATGTTGGCATTTTAATGTGTAGATTGTATTTTCTTTCCTTCTCTAGTTGATCATGATTAGAAGTAACATAAAATTTCATAATTATTTGAAACTGTGTTGTTACCCTTTTAAACTGTTAACATACTTGTATATGAAATAGCAATAGGAAGTGATCATTGACTGCATTCTTTGACTGTACTGAATCTTACAAAAGTCCTGGGAACAACCATGTTATCCATATGAACTGTATTGCTCTATGCATTATCATTATTAATGAATTTAACAGTATTTTCATATAAATAAATATATCGGCTTTCTAAAAGATTGTGCTGTGCATTTCTTAGTGTTTCTTTTCTTTACAAAACTGAATTATTTGCTTTTTTTTATACTTCTAGTTTGTAACTCGTTTCTCTTTTATCTAAACACATTGTTCCTCAGGTAACTCAAAACCAAGTTGACATTTCCCATTTTCTAGTAGACAACCAAATGCCACTGTATACACATTAATACAAAATATGGTAATCCTGCTTTAAAAACTAATAGATGGTCAAATCAATATCCAAATGTTGATGAGCTCCATCTCATCTAGATGCGACTACAGTTTGTTTTGACATACTCTGTACATGAAGAATAAAATGAAATCTTGCATTTTGTGGATATTAGTTTTCATGGATTTAAAAAGCACATAACATTTTGACAAGTACATTTACTTAAATCAGTGGAATGAGGAAGGGTGTCCATTGTGTTTACATATTTATATTAGTTTCTTGAGCACTGAAACTGGTAATTTGAAGGAACCATAAAATCAACACCAATCGTACATCAAAAACATGACTTCCCCCCCCTTAATCAGGTTGCCTTTTATTTAGCTAGCAAACACGAGTTTAATATGAAAACATTAACATTGAACTTAATCTCATGTGCAAAGACATATGGATGGACTCTGAGAAGAATGTCCAAAATCCAACACTGGGTAGCAGGATCACAGTTTAAATGTGGACAGGACACGAGTTATCGCTGCTTGAAATGCATAACAACCAATGACATTTCAAGATTCTCTAATATACAGAAACAATTATAAAACAGTCCTTTTTGAAAACATGATAAATTGTGCATGAAAATATACCAAGTTTTTCATCATTGTACATAATTCATCACTGCCCATCACAGTTCCTACATCTTTTTTTTGGCATCCACCGAGTCAGTACTGTGATGTCATCTCCTAGTCATGCAAGTCCCAATACAGCGTTTTTTTTAAATAATTTCTTTATTTTTAGGAAACTGATCTTTATTGGACAAAAACAAATTTCATGCTGTATTAAATTATCATTTTTTCACAGAGTATGCTATGAACTTGTGAAATAGGTAGAGTGATTATCTACTGTACAAGTCATCTGCCTAGCCCTTTCATCCCTCAACCTTCTCTCTTTCCAATACAGAACAAAATGCTAAATTAATGTTAAGTGCCTTGCCCATTGACATCCTGCAGTGACCTTCAAGACGCAATCCTAATCCTAAGTTTGCATAAACTACACGGCCTATCAAATAACATTGAGAAAGCATTTCTTTAAAACCTTGTTGCTGAAAAATTCAAATACATGAAAAATTATTTTAAACATCAACTGAAGACAAAGACTATAAAATAGAATTTATTTTTTCTGTACACTTAACAGAATGTTTCTCGTCACTCATATAAACCTGACATACAGATGTGAATTCCACTCAAGTGCCATTTTGTTAAACTGGACAATATGCACCTTTGTTTTTGAAATATATTTACAATTATTTTATTGTCATCTACAGCTTGTTATGGTTTACACCATAATCACAAATAAATATACAAATACCATGTATCTAGATGAACCAATAAATAATGTTTTTCATTACTGTGCTATATTGATGAAGAACACTGAAAAAATGCATATTTAGTTCCCTTTATGACATTTTGAAAAGAAAATAGTAGTTCTCGCATGTAAATATGATGAAAATCAAGACAAAAATAATTCCAGTAACTGTATAGTATAAAAATGAAACAAAATAATGTATCTGCTAAGCATATTATATGACCCAGATGTTGATATACTACAAAAAGATCTACAGTAATGAGGCCATGGGTTGCATGTTGAGTTTGTATTAGTACATGAATAATGAGGACATTTATTTAGCATGCTAAAGATATGTGTATACTAAAGATGTACCCCAAATCCAACAAGGCTGGGATAAAATGGTGCTGAAAAAAAGGGAAGTAAAGAGGAATATCAACGCAAAATAAACTGCTATTTTAGCTTATGTAAAGGCAGGCTCTTAAATTTTTTTTACTGAAAACTAACAAAGTGAAGCCATTCATTCTCAAATATAGTTCAAAGTAAATTATATGTAGGACTTGAACATGCCTCTTAAGAAACTTAAACTCATAACCTGGTGACAATGAAGAAACAATGACCATATTGTTTAGACCAAATGAAGTAAATTAATATTTTTATAAAGTTTTAATAACATGTCAGCATTATTTTAACCATCTGACATGAGAATATGGAAAAATATAAGTTTAAAGTGATTATTTTGAACATTATACTTTTTAATCTTGCTTAACCCACACCTCTATATTTTTGCCACTTCTACCCAATTTTGTCTGGAGAGAGGTCATTTGGTCCAAATATCAGAATTCGGCATGTACCCTTACCTTCATACTTTTCATGATATTAGGCACTCGTGAATAAACTGAACATAATCACCATGCAAACATGTATTATCCTGCACACATTATGTAAAATGGTACATAATCACAATGCAAACATGTATTATCCCCTACACATTATGTAAAATGGAACATAATCACTATGCAAACATGTAACATCCTGTACGCATTATATAAAATTGAACATAGTCACAATGCAAACATGTATTATCCTGTATGCATTATGAAATTAAAATGTCAAGACAATGGCATGTGCATAATCAATTTACAAAGTGTAGGTCATATGTAGTCCATTTCAAACAATAACACAGTATATCCTTGAATGGTTGAACTGAGAAGGAAAAGTTTTTATTTCATTACCATAATTTCCAGGAATGTGAGTTAGAAGCATTTTCATACTTCTTGGGAATCAGTTAATGGTACATTTTCAAGAAGATTATACTGTTTACAAGCCGTAGTAATGGTTACCAGTTGCTGTCAGTGTTACTGATAACTTCTGGCATTGCTAGTTGAATTGTTTTCTGCTGTATGTCAACAAATATTAACAAGAGCCCCTTGAAGGGACTGATGCTCTACTGGCTTTAAAGAACTTAGGAATTCAAGACATTTTCTTCCTTTGAACTGTGGAATGTTGAAGCCACCTATGATATTATTCAGTGATAATAAGAATTTCAAATTAGTGTTGAACATATTGGATGTCAACTTGTTGCCTGTTTCAGTGAGGACCATCAAGGCATCAACATATTGGATGTCCACTTGTTGCCTATTTCAATGAGGACCAACAAGGCATCAACAGATGTCTCCTTGTGGAAACTCGATGTCGATACAACTTTCCATTTCTGATGAGCAATGATAACAAGATTTTCAAGATGGATACCATAGTGGCCATTTCTGTTGTCAGACTGGCACCATTTCTATTTATTACCAACTGGACATCAAAAGAATCCTTTTGGTGAAAACAAAATGTCAATATGACCAGCTATCTAGGATAAGTAGTGTTAACAAGATTTTCAAAATGGCTATTGTAACAGTCACATTTGAAGTAAGGTCGGCAGAATTTTCATTTATGACCAACTAGATATCATATGAAGACTTTTCGTGAGAACACCATGCTGATATGACCATCCATTCAGGAGAAATCGTGATAACATGATTTTCAAGAATGCCATCATGACAGGCATACTGAATGTCTGAATGCACCATTAGGACCAACTAGACATCATATGAAGCTGTTCATTAAAAAGCCATATGCTGACACTGCATTCCATTCAGGTGAAGTGATAACAATATTTTCAAGCTGGCCAATGTGGTGGTCATATTGGACATCAGATTAAAATTATTTTCATTTTGAAACAACTATACATCATAAAAAGTCTTCTGTTAACACAGAGATTCATGGAGAGTAGTAATAACAAGATTTTCAAGATGGCTGATGTAGTGGCAATATTGGACATCAGATCAACATCATTTTCATTTAGCACCAACTAGACATCATAAAAAGTCTTCTGGTGAAAAACCTATTATCAATAAGCTTTCCTTTCAGAAGAAAACAACATTTTCAAGATGACCACTGTGGTGGCCATACAAGGCATCAGATCAGCCCCATTTTCATTTAGGACCTACTAGACATCATAAGATGTCTTTTAGTGAAAACCCCATGTTGATATGACCATCCACTTAGCAGGAATGGCAGTTACATGATTTTCAAGAAGGCCACTATCAGCCATAATGGACATCAGATTGACTGTTTTCATTCAGTAACAACAAAATATCATAAGAAGTCTTTTAGTGAAAAGCCATCCATTCAGGAGAGGTAATGATAACAAGATTTTCAAGATGGCCACTATAGTGGCAACAATGGACATATAAGCAGCCCCATTTTCATTTAGGACTAACCAGACCATAGGATGAATGTGGGTGTAATGTTTCATTACAATCCTCCAAGTAGTTTAGCAGGAGTACTGATAACAAACATGTGCTAATGGTCTAATGGACAGACCATCCAATAAGCTCTATGACCAATACAGCTAAAAAAAATCCCATAGCTGGTGATGTATAATGAAAACATTTTTGTCTTAGACCATGTTACACAGGTATCTTGGCATTTCCTACACAATCTTGACAATGTGTTTCTATTACTGTAGTTTACAAACCCCAAAATAGAGTTGATATAAATAATTTTTTCTCAATAATACCCATCTACACATTTTCCATCATTATAGCTCATTTTTTCTTTCCAAGACACTAATGTAGACATGAATGAAAAATATCACTGTAGGCTGGAATCGAAGCACTTTTTAAATCAACTCCATTGAATCCCATGACAAATGGATCCACTGTGGCCAAAACCAGATCATGCTTTTAGCATGTCCCAGGTCAATTTCTCAGTGCTACTAACGGAACATGTACAGCAGCAAAAGAATTATACATATAGCTATCACACTGGCCAGGATTATAGAGTCTCTCCGCTTCCGTAAATTCACTCTTTGAACTAGACTATTAATTATAGGGAATCGATCTGAAAGCAAGTTAAGAAAAATATACATCTATTGAAAATATATAAAATTTTTAAGTGTGAACATGTTAGTGATATAACAATTTTCTGTTACATATAACAATTTGCTGTTACATATATCTTAGTGGACCTGGGTTTGATCCTTTTTGCCGGCAGGCACATGCAGGTGTAATCAGTGGTAAATTATCCTACTTGGGTGCCAATTTGATTAAAATCAAGATCTCCAACACAGTGGAAATGTGGTGGACACTGATATGAGGTACCTTTTGATACACCAATCAAATTACAACTTTAGCATTTCTGAAAGTGAAAAAACTCACTTGCAACATAACATTTGTAAAGATAACTGTCACAAACACAAATGAAATGCTTTACCTAAGAGATCACAAAAAACACATGGACAGAGAATTCCAAAGATCACAAGAAATATGACACTGACTGGGTGCATGTAAATGTGCTTATTGTAACAAATTTTAAGCAGAGAGACTAATGTACCAAAGACCTTTGCAAATTTTGCTCAAAAAACATACATGTGAAATGTAATTTTTATGAGTTTTAAAATAAAATGGAAACTGCCAAGCTTTATAATAATTGCAGCAAAAATATTTTCATAAAGTTTTTAGCATAATTTTTAAAAACTTGAAATTTTCCCTAAAACATCTGATATGGCTGTAGTTCAGAATCTCCACCTTAAAGACGCCTGTTGGCTACAATCTTTGCTTTCAAGTGTGAAATAAAGGAACCTGCTTTAACATCAAAGTAGAATTAGTTTGCTATTATACCATACCTGCCAACCCTTACGAGTCCATCTCAGTAAGGCAGGTGATTTTTTTCCATAAGACGGACCAGTTTTCAGTAAGGTGAAACAAAATATCAGTAACTGCTATTGTAAAGCTGGAAAATGTAATTAAAAGTTTGATGCAGCGACGATAAACATTATGTTCAACTGAAAAAGTTTGTAAAGTACGTGTAGACTTCATTTACCACTAGTACAGATGCACAAACTTTAGTTCCAAACCCTATGCAAATCAATGGCTTGCTGCCATCTCTCAACTTGACTTAATTCTTGGAAATTCTTTTTCCATTTCAGATGATGACAGCAATCACATCTTCTGCCATGATACATGCTCTAATTGGCATGTGATGTCCAATAAACGTAATTGTGTCCTTTCCAGCTTTTATTTACAAGAATCTGAATACGCCTTTTTATTCTTCTGTGTTGATTATTAACACTTTTACAGAAGCTTATTTTCCCTTTCGTCTTAAACATGCATGGCTTTCTGGACGCCATGTTTAAAAAAATTCTAAAGTCAACAGTTTGATCATACAGACACTTTGCATGAACAAATAGGTGCAGTTTATAGTGTCTGGGGTGCTGCTGTAAAGTTAGTCTGGTTCCCTGACTAATTTCACTCATTCTAATATGAAACCTGGATCCAAATCAAACACAGATGAACCAGTTACCCAGATTTTCCGGCAATGATAATTTTTCCACAGTTTTTGCTTGTATGCCGTAAGTCCGTATTTTAAGGGTAATTTTCAAAAGACTTACGGCAGAATCATAAGGGTTGGCAAGTCTGTTATACAGACAGAGATTCAGTTCACTATAATACAGAGAATCAGTTTACAGTAATACAGAGATTCAGTTCACTATTATACAGACCGAGAATCAGTTCACAATAATACAGAGAACCAGTTCATTATTATAGAAAATAAGTTCAAGAACCAGTTCATTATTATACAAACCGAGAATCAGTTCACCATTATACAACCAGTTCACTATTATAAAGACAGAGAATTCACTATTATAATGAGTCAGTTCAAGAATCAGTTCATTATACAAAAGTGAGAATCAATTAAGAATGAGTTCACCATCATACAATCAGTTCACTATTTTACAGAAAATCAGTTCACAATTATAAGGACAAAGAATCATGGGCATCAAAGACTGACTTATTTAACTTACAGAAGTAAGTTAATACTATCCCATATTGCATAAAATTCTGATGCCAAAGTTTTCTCAAGAAGCTAAATTTTAAATCTTTTAACGTACATTAAAGGTTATATTGTTCAGTGGCAATGGCCTGCGACACACATCAGCTGACCTTGCTTGGTCTGAACAGGATTCAAACCCACACCCTTCTAGCAGTGAAGCAGGCATGCTAATCACTTAGCTACTGTGGCTTCCCATGTAATTATTAGACATTTTACCATCTTGGTTCCAACTGATCTGTGTCTTACCACTTTCAAGAGGAATATAATTCTCTTCCAAAGAAAGTAGAAACAGAAATGGAAAAATAAAACTATAATAAGATGCAAAATTTGGAATCTTTATCAAAGTTGAAAAGGTAGAAGAATATATTTTTTTGCACTTCCTGTAATCAGCTATGTGAAGTTATCTCCCTTTGTCAGACTGTGACGTAGTGCACACAAAGACCTGTGTTTATGGTCATTATGATGTGCCAATACTACTTTTATTGATTTTTTTAATGTTTGTCATTTTACTACCTGAAAATGTCGTAATGTGGTGATAAAAAAAATTTTGTACCTGAAACAACTCGTATTTACTTGGTAAAATATTCTTTGTTGTCAGTGTTTTAACAGATTGATCAAATATATTAAATACTGTTCCTGAAGATAATGGTTGATTGTTCATTGCATTTCTGCAAGTTAATATCTACAACTACAGTCCTACATTCTGGCAACTGAGTAGACATTATTTGTTTTCCAAAACTGAATAGTAATTATCTTCAACTGTGTGTATTAGTCACTCTTGTAACAGCTAGCTGTTCCTGATGCATATCGTACAGCACTTCGTATCTGGAATGCAAAATCTAAAGCAGCTTTATCAAGTGGACATTTTGGTGGAAATTGATTCTGGCACCACCTCTACTTCAAGGTTAGTGAATTTCTGGCATACTGCGAAACCTGATGAAGAAAGACACCTTCAGAATCAATTCACTAATATACGGAGAATCAGATCTAGCTTTCATATAGAGGTGGTTGTTATATAAAGGTTGATTTTATATGAAATGTATTACAATGGGTCTTGAATGCAGTGGATGTCTTACAAAGATGCATGTCTTAACAACGTGGCTGCTCAGCAGTAATTTCTGTTTGTTTGGTATGTATCTATGTATCAGACCTGCCAACCTAACAAGACCTCAATAAAACAGTTGATATTTTCCCATAAGTTAGACTAATTTTTAGTAAGTAGTAATGAAATATAATATACTGCTATAACTGTTGAATTGGAAAACATGCATTTGAAGTGTAAAATGATGCAGCCAAGGCAACATTAAGTTCAACTACAAAAGTTAATGAAGTATATTTACACCTAAATGACCTCCAGTTCAGTTTCAGAAACTGCAGCTGCAAACCCCATGGAGGTCAATGGCTTTTGCTAGAGCTCTCAACTTGGTATAGTTCTTGTTTTTACATTTCTTGTGGTGGCGGCAATGATCTCTCCTACCAGTAGCAATACTCAAAATCTACAGAACATGATGTCTAACAAACATAACTGTTTCCCTTGTAGCTTTATTTTCCTAAGAATCTGAAAATTCATTTGTATAGTTCTGTCAATTGCTTAACTTTCGACTTTTGAAGAGGCTGAGTGCCCATCTGATCTGCGTGTATTTTATTTTGATATACAACATTTTTACATAACGCTGTAAGCCAACACTTGATGATGCAAGCATTTTGCATGAAAAACATGGGCAGATTAAAGCATCTGCAGTACAACTGTAAATTTAGTCTGTTTCCCTAACCTACTCCACTGTCTAATATGAAATCCCAGACCTGAACCAAACCTGGACAAGCCAATATGAAGATTTGATGAGAACAATCACATTTGCCTACATTTATTCTATTATTCTGCAAGTTTGTAATGTAAAAGCCCTAAACCATATTGTCAAATCGTAACGGTTGGCATGTGTGTGTGTGTGTGTATGTGGTTTAAAGGCACATCATCACAATCCTAGGAATACAGTGCCAAGTTCAGGTGTCCCAAAAATTACACTAAAAGTCAAAATGGGTAAATCCTTAAAATATAAAGACCAATTTTGGATAAAACTGGACACTATTTAAAAATTCAAAGGCCTTTTTGACTGGAATGTAATCATAGGTAACATATCTGAGCACAAATGTTGCCTCCCTCATGAGGGTGCATCAGGTTTATTCTGCATCCCAATGGGCCAGGGCATCCAGTAATGTATTATTAAAGTATCTGCTCAATTTGATGTTGGTATTTCCAACAAAACTAAACCCATGCTAAATACCAAGTTAATTTAGCACAAATCTTCTTTGACCAATGATTTTTTAACTTTCTCAAGGATGCATTAACAATGGTTATACAGGCATATATTGCATTCAAAAACAATATTATGATTTATGTTTTGATGGCTTTGAAAAACTTGAATACAAAATCAGTAGGCATTATTATTAATGCCACTACCAACACCAGAAATGTCACCTAAGACTTTTTCTGTCAAAAATGCACACGAGACAAATTGACACCCACAATATCAAAACAGAATGTATAGTGCCTATTTGTCAATCCCACAATCAAAATCTTGCTTCAAATCTCATGACCTTGACCTATCAAGGTCAAAAGAGCAAGCGTGTGGAAGAATGAACTGAATCTGCATAATGATTCTTTAAAGTGTGGAAGAACTCTCTCATGGAATTTAGGAAATATAATCAAAGGAAAAACGTCAACCAAAATCTTGACCCATACCCCATAAACCTGTTGATACTGCCATCCCTGCTGCCATAAAAAAGTGACAGCTATGTCTCAATGTATAAATAAAGTTGGTTCTACAAAAAAATTGTGTAACGGTAAGGATACTGGCTAATGTGTTGATCTTCTGTGAAATTCCACTAAGTGACTTCTTCTGTGATTCCAGACTTTCTTTTGTTGCTATGGCAACACTGAAAGGGAAAAAAGCAGCATGAAAGCAAGATTCCAGCAACACATGATCAATTCCTTTATAAATGTCAACTGTAAGAAGTTAAACTGAACTAGTGCAGTTTTCTACCATCTTAAATTCTGAACATCAGAAAACATAATGTTTAAATTGATGTACAACTTCAATATATGTACACAAATCTGAACTTTACTAGTTGTTGTCCATCAGTTGAGTTAATTAAAACTCAGATGACAAAAACCATAATGAATGCAAATATTCATAAAAATGCCTCAATCCAAACACTTAAATCACTGCCAATTGTAAGACCTGGGTTTAGTTACGAAATCATTTTAACTGACTGCCAATAATAGGACATGGATTTAGTCATGGATCCCTTTTTTATGGCTCCCATTCATACAACATGGGTTTAGCTGTGGGTCGGTTTTAATTGGTTGCTAATCATATTACATGGGTTTAGTCATGGACACTTTTAATTGGTTGTCATTCATATGAACATGGGTTTAGTCATGGATACTTTTAATTGGTTGCCATTCATATGACATGGGTTTAGTATTGGATACTTTTAATTGGTTGCCATTCATATGAAGCATGGGTTTAGTCATAAATCCAGTTTAATTGCCTGCCAATCATATGACATGGGTTTAGTTATGGGTCTGTTTTAATTTGCTGCCAATCATATGGGTTTGCCAATTAAATCATGTGACATGGGTTTAGTTATGGATCTGTTTTAATTTGTTGCCAATCATATGGGTTTATTCATGGATCCATTGGTTGCCAATCATATGGGTTTAGTCATGGACCCATTTTAATTGGTTAAATTTGATCTATCAAGACTTCTGTATTTACAGGTATTTTACTTGAATGAAATCGCTGGCTCATGATAAATAATCTTATTACTGTTTTATATTTTTGGTGATTTTGTGTATGACACATCTCATTTTGATTCAGCCTTCTTCATATACTGAAGATAAGGTGATCTTACTGATAACAAATGACAAAACTGTATGCCTTCCATGAACTATGATACACATAGGAAGTATATTTTCTTCCAAATAGGGACTATGAAAAAAAGAAGAAAAAA
>JAECUM010030361.1:0-11792 GCA_016617855.1 Megalonaias nervosa
CCGCACTGCTCTCTCTCTCTCTCTCTCTCTCTCTCTCTCTCTCTCTCTCTCTCTCTCTCTCTCTCTCTCTCTCTCTCTGAATATTGTGAAGTTCTGAACCAAATAGGTTGACACAACAGACTTGGCAAAAAAATCATTGTTCTAGCATCCAATTGCAGAAAAGAACCCGTACCCCTGAGCTTGCTATATCATCAATTACAAGTGAAATGTTGAACGAAAAATAGTATGAAATGCAGCAATGAAATGCAAAAGACATTATAGATTAGCTACGTAATTTCAATTATAATAAGAATCTACACGTCTGTAGTATCCGTCCTTATAGAAGCCACTATGACTGAAGATCCGTATGAAACAAAAGTAGCAAAAACTTCATAGACAGCCAAAACCACAGTCACTAAAACAGTAACATACGTATTGCCTCGTGCATATGAATTTCGAATGAAAAGTGGGTTTAATGATTAGTTAAATGCGCTAGTTGGATACCAAAATATACTAGCCGCCATGTATAGCCTATCATGTTCTAAAATGGCGTTAAACCCCAACGCAGATTAATTAATCTTACAAAACGTTCGAGATAAGCAAATTACAGAGATCATGTCTTAAAACCTACGTTTTATGATATCTGATCACTCTCATTGTATTTCTTTAATATACTAGGTGATCTGTCTCATTGTAGTATTATGCTGTGTGATCTGTCTCGTATTTTTTTATTATGCTGTGTGATCCGTCTTATTGTATTTTGCTTCCATGCTCTGTGATCTGTCTCGTATTTCGTTATCATGCTATGTGATCTGTCTCATTGTATTTTGTTATTATGCTATGTGATCTGTCTCATACTTCATTATCATGGTGTGACCCGTCTCTTTGTATTTTGTAATGTATGCTATATGATCTGTCTCATTGTATTTCGTTAATATGCTATGTGATCTGTCTCGTATTTCGTTATCATGCTATGTGATCTGTCTCATTGTATTTCGTTACTATGCTATGTGACCCGTTTCATTGTATTTGGTTATTATGCTATGTGACCCGTCTCATTGTATTTGGTTATTATGCTATGTCACCCGTCTCATTGCATTCCGTTATTTCGCTATGTGTGTTGGTCTTACAAATCCTATTTATATGATCTCTGTATTATTTTATGTCGATAGAAATTTCAATGAACGTTGTTTAATTGCTGTTTTAATTATGCCAATTATAATCAAATCTTTTCTTATATCACGTAGACAAGGGGAGGAGTATTTAGATAATTGTACTCGTCTTGATTCAAAGGCATTTTCTTATAAGCGTAAGCGGTGCTGTGTTATTCTGTACCTTCTACACTTGTAAGAGGACGATTTGGTAGTAAAACTCGCAATATCCCCATTCGGCACGTGTGTACTGAAATGACAAAACAGTAACACGTAAGAGAGAGAGAGAGAGAGAGAGAGAGAGAGAGAGAGAGAGAGAGAGAGAGAGAGATTTAAATCCAAATACGTTTTTCACGTAAGGGTACACACTGCTCCGACGGCCTAAGCGATGATAGCGTCCATTTCGAATGCGGAAGGTTGCGGGTTCGAACCCCGACTGAGTCATACCAAAGGCTTATAAAAATGGTACTAGCAGCTGCCTCGCTTGGCGCTCAGCATAAAGACGTTAGTGTTAGGAGTGGTCCACATGGTGTCAGGGTAATGTGAATGGGTGAGACATGGTGCTACATGTTTGCGACATGATGCACCAGTGCTAGACATCACTATTAACTGCCAAACCGCAGACATGACAGCAGTACGACTGAGAAATTGTTAAATTTACGTTATTTTGTTGTGGTGGTGAAGGTCATGTGGCGAAAGTGCACAGGTAAAGTAAGTATGAAATATGGTCAAGAATTATGTTTTCATTGACCAGGAAATGGAAGCTTGACCGAAGTAGACTTCATTTTCCAATGTAATTAAAAAAACTCGCATGGTAACACCTGATAAGTTGCAGTGTGTGTTAATGTACTAATGTACTATAATGGCACCGTCACCCCTAAGAATTATAGTTGCTCGTTTGAGATCAGCTGGGAGAAATGCATGTAGGTAATATATAAAGAAATATTTAGTGGTATAATTCAAGTTAAACTGGCCTCAATGTATAGCCTATCGTGTGCTGAAAAATGGCGCCAAACGCACAATAACGAAACAAAAAGAAGGTTATGGCAATCTTAGTTCCCAATGACTACTAATAAAAAGCAACATATGCGATTTTTGGTATGGCTAGATAGTATCAGAAATTGTGTTCAGATTTCTTTATCATTGCCCAGCACCTGACAAAATTGTTGAGTATGAAATGAAGGTTGTGTTGGTCTCACCATGTCAGGAATCTTTTGACAAATTAAGGCGATTCTTAAATGTACACTTGTTCGTACACTTCTAGGCTCCATTCAGTTATTTAAAATGCCTGTTGATACGAGTGATGTAGGGGTAGGTGGAGTATTTATTAAAGGAGATATCATCTAGTGTGATGTTTCGTTTTATGTAAAACTAATCATACGGATGATAAATTATATCAAAATCAAGAAGGAATGTTTGGCTTTGAGTTGGGCTTTTACAACACTTTGAAGTGAACGTTAGTTCAGCTCCTTCTACAGTTACTGAATTTAATGACCACAACCTTATACTTTTGTTGACAAAATGAAAACCAAAAATCAGAGATTGTTGAGGTTGAGTTTAATGCTGCAAGAATACAACAATGACATTGGACACATCACAGGTACATATGGTCTAATTGCAGATGAACCATCAAGTATATGAAAGTACTATATTTATTCACGTTGTGTATATTTTTGTGTAATTAAGCTGAGTGTCATGTATATGAAATTTTGACAAAAATATTATAGAATGATTTATTGTAGATATTTATTATTCGTTATGAGGGGAGGTGTTATGCATATGCGTGTGCTTTGTCTGTGATTTAAGTTGTACATTATATAAACAACATGTTGTTACATAGCTAACATTGTCTATGATTGTAAGTTTTAAATAACATGTTGACATTGCCGTATGAGTTCACAACATTCTAGAAAAAGGTTTGTTTTAAATTTCCTTTTAATTTTCTTTGGAATGTTTCACATCTAGGTCAAGTTAAAATGTGTATAAATAGTGAATTGTTAAACAGATAATTAATTCCTATTTTACATCAGTCTATGGCATCCATTCGAATTAACAGTTATGTTTAGATATAATTCGATAGGAATTATTTAAATCATTCATTTTAATTGATAAGTGTTTATTAACTTTTTAATAGCAAATTATGTTCGAATTATTGAGAACTCTTATAAAACATTCTGGATTACATCATTGTGGTATATCGGGACATTAAAGACCATATGAATTCGGTGGGAACATTCTATATTTTCGAGATTTTTGATAGAACATTTAGGGTTATTTGGGATTTATTTCACAATACTATACGTGCCTCTCAAATTCTTACCCTGCAATTTAGAGAAATAGATTGTGAGTTTGCATAAATTGTTGGTTTTACTTCTTTCTCTTACTTAATTTAAGAACTAGCTTCGTAAAACTTTAGTTAGGGATGTTCTTGGAAACTCGATGAAGCACTTTATATGTAATAGTGCGAAATGTTTGTAGATGTTTTATCGCAGCACATTTTGTCGGTTAGACAGATAGAAGAAGCGATTATTAATGTAAGGTCTAGTAGCAGAAAATGACAAAGATCAGACAAGCCAGAAACAATCTTGGGCCATTTTGGAATAGATGTCATGAATAAAATTTGCCAGGAATAGTTACTAATAAAGATGGTCTAGAGAATTAAAGGAGGGAGGTGCGTTTCCCAGACGAAATGCAATGTTTTTAGTAACTTCCATTGCGAGATTTGGCAGTCCAAGTGTTCTTCCGAAAGGAAAGTCTGAGAGGCTCTGAGGGGATTAGCATGTAATTTTTCTCGTAAACTAAATTGTCCAATGGCTGGGCGTCTGGAAAGATTTGAGAGACCCATAACCAAAGGTAGATTGGGTTGCATAGAAAGAGAAAGTTTCGAAAAGGCACAAATATATTGTCTCAATCACATATAATATGTTCATTGATGCAAGTTTGCAATTATTAGTTGGATTTATTCTTTTTAAATTCATACTTCATTTTCCATCGAGCTCAGAAGTTAATGTTAGATTCAGTTGTCTTGAATGCTATATGACTCATGTATTATAAGAATGTAAGAATGATATTTCATTGCTATGACTGTGTTCGAATTTAGTATTTGTATGTAATAGAAATCACGTATTGTACAAATTTCATGTGTTAGTTTGACAGGAATTGTGAGGATTAATTTATCTGTCTTGAATTTTTTGTATATTTTTGTGCTCAGAATTGATTTTATTATATCTATATCAATGAAACTCTAGTTAACAGGTAATGTAGTTAAGACAAGAAGCGAATTAAATAATTTTTATAATTAAGATGTGAATTCTCTTAATAGAGAGATTAACTTCATGATAATAGGTTTGTGTGTGTATCAGGTTCGGAACTGACCATATCAGCTTAGTTCGTTTGAATTAGTATAAGACGACATCTGACGTAAAATCATTGGGAATATTGTTCGATCCAAGAACGAAAAAAATTGACAAATATTTAGGTTGCTTATTATATTTATTTGAAGTGAAAATTAGCTCCATACCTGTACTGCAGAGTGGGGAAAAAGAGAAGACTGCAACCAAGTTACGGTTGATTACCCGAATAGGTTGGAGAGAGAGAGAGAGAGAGAGAGAGAGAGAGAGAGAGAGAGAGAGAGAATACGGCAACGCTGACCTGTCACCAACAGTGATTTTGGAAATGACCAGAATGCATCAAGTTATGATGACATGCTGGCAATTTGAGTTCAATCATTCACTAGATTCCATGATGAAATTTGTTTTATCGGTATAACAGCGGCTAATTGCATTTCACATAAATTTTGTAATTTTAATTCTAAGAGAAAGTCAAATGTTATGTTCAATTTCATTTATGTATTTGATTGAATAGTTATATTTTACATATAAAGTGACTAGTAAAATAGAAAACATTTTGTAGTTTTATTCTATATTTCTGCTCAGAAGTCTTCTATTCCATCTATTAATGTCATACTTTTCTTTACTATTTATTCGAGTCGGTCAATAACATCGAGGTCGACCATCTCCTAGATACCAATAACCAATCCACGATAATAGATGGAGGGACCATGACATCCTGTAATCGTGCCATTATACAAAAAGAGAAGAGTCCTTATATGTTCAAGGAATGGTTAATTAGCTGCCGTTAACCGAGTCAGCAGCCAAAAAAGAGCGATAAAATCGAAATAACTAGTGACGACGATGATGACAGCGAAGATTATCAAGCATAAATAAATTTGAGAGACGATACATGGAAACAGCAACGGCACTTACACATAAGTATAAGCTGTTGCTGTTGCTGTTGTGGGGCTTAACGCCATTTTTCAGCACACGATAGGCTATACATGGCGGCCAGTATTAATGGTGGAGGAAGAAACCAGGAAATCCCTGGAAAGAACCACTGACCCACGAGAAGCTACTGGCAAGCTTTCTCACATATCCACATTCGCCGAATCCTAGACTCGAACCCACGCAGACAGAGGTGAGATGGCAGTGATCCGTAACGGAGAGCGCTTTAGACCACTCGGCCACTCGGGGCCTCCATAAGTATAAGACAGTTTTAGCGGTACATGCAATATCAGGAATTTTACAAAGCACATTCACGTACAAAAACACAGGAACTATGGAGTCAATATAAAAGTTGTGCAAGATTTTTGAAATCATTGGATGCTATTGTATAAGCGGCGATCATTTAAGAGTTGGTATCATACTTTATACTTGTCAGATTGCATGGATTTGGCCAAATGCTGGAGTGAAGAAAATTATATTTGAGCTGGAAAGACTATTTAATGTTAACCGCAGCTTTCGGCAATCTTACTAACAGGTTTTTTGTTGTACTTGTCATTAATCCGAGTTTGGAAGTTACCATCATTGGTGAAACGTATTGCATGATAAATGGCTGTACCATCAAATACAATTGACTAGAGTGTTCTCTACACACCATTATTTTGGACGAGCACAGTATACGCTTTTAATTACGTACACCATCTGGCATATATATATATATATATATATATATATATATATATATATATATATATATATATCTCGCCTATATATATATATATATATATTAAAGGTGTGCACATTTTTAAAGCATTCTAAAGTTTATTCTTTTGACATTGAATTCACACTTGATTTGTCTTCAGCTTATAGAAGTTCTTAAAATTCTTATGACATAATAATCTCTCATATTAAAAACTACCAGAACAGAAATCCTAAAAACACAAAAAATGGAGAGAAAATAAGATCTGAACATATAGATGAAACCAAAAGAAAGCTGATATATTCGAGATTATAAAAAATATCTAAATATATCGGATTCAGTATCATTGTCTTAAGTAGAATGTTAAGTCATCATCCTTGTGCATAATGGGACATTATTTTGTTACAAATTTACATTATGCAGATAGCTTCCCCCATACACCACCTGGCCTGGGGATTGGGGGGGGTAGGGCATGGCCTGTGGATGTGGGTGGGTGGGACTTGGTCTGTGGATGGGGGTGGAAGGGTTGGGGGTTGATTGCTACTATATGACAGGTCCGGTTTAAAATATTGGTGATTTCAAAACTCACTGGTCGTATGTTGGGGTAGGAGTGGTTGTATAATGACATTTCTCTGACCAAAAATAAGGTCTTTCTAGCGGTATACATACCCATACCGGTCCGGGGCAACTTACATGCAAATGTCATTTTGCTATATCGTGCCTTCCAGGATGTTGTCTTTTCATGGCATCATACTCTGTTCTGTCTGTCTGTCTGACTGTCTGTCTGTCTGTCTCTCTCTCTCTCTCTCTCTCTCTCTCTCTCTCTCTCTCTCTCTCTCTATATATATATATATATATATATATATATATATATATATATATATGCGTGATCGTGTTGTTGTCAGTTTTCAGTTCTAAATCCAGAGAGAGAGAGAGAGAGAGAGGGAGAGGGAGCTTTTTATTTAAAAAGGACAGGCCGAATGAAGGCACAGAGACAAGAGAGAGAGAGAGAGAGAGAGAGAGAGAGAGAGAGAGAGAGAGAGAGAGATTCTCTTTCTGGTCTCTTCTTAACCCACTATGACCTTTTCTCACCCAGAGAGTTGTCTTCCTTACCGCTATTATCACCTCTCCGATTCGTCTCGTACATTTTTCTTTCCTTTCTTTCCTTCTCTCTTTTCTACATTAGTCGTTGACTCTCTCCATCTTGTCTTCTTGCATTTAAATCCCTCACTCTGTCCCCTTCCCATTGTCTTTGGATTAGACAGAGGAAAAGAGATAGGGAGAAGGAGAATGGTGTGAAAATGATAGAAAAAGAAGAGCGACATCCATAAAAGTTATGTATCATATTTACATTCATACGGTATATTATCTATTTATTCATAGGTTATGTTCTATATTTGCGGTACCAGTTGTTATTATGGTTTGATCTACCCTGATCAATATCGTGTACACACTGCCATGTTCAATAGTGCACGAAGTATATACCTTCAGCTGCGTAAAACAATAGCAGTGACAAAACGTTCCTATAATGTATAAAGCTTACTTGTGGATAGAACGAGCGATTGTGTGATATATAAAGACTCCATTAGTCATGACATCAACGCATACGAAGTAAAATATAAGAAAGGATTTCCTTCGGTAACACTGTATATATATATATATATATATATATATATATATATATATATATATATATATATATATATATATGTCATTTTCATTGGTGTATAAGTAAGTGTGGACGTAATATGTCATTTTCATTGGTGTATAAGTAAGTATGGGTGTAATATGTCATTTTCATTGGTATATAATAGCCATATAAATTTAGAGCCTGAAATGCATTGCATAATACGAAACATTAGCTCTATGAGCTATTTTCTTGACTATAAACAATAATATAACAATTTTCTTCAACAAAGGATGTTTAAACATTGTGCAAGTTGTGGCGAGAAAGTTGATTGCAGAGAAACGTAGCGGGACTTCTATTAATGTGGCGAGTGTTGCCGCTAATAAGCCATTTGGCAGATCAGGTGCGTATTGTATATCGAAGTCGGGAGTACAGATGTTGACGGAAGTGCTGCCTTGCGCGTTGGGACCCCAGGTGATCCGACTAATTGGGATAAACCCCTGCGTAGTAAATACCGACATAATGATAAGATGTGCGGATGTAAAAGGATCGAATGCATATATAGGCTGAAGACGGAAAGCATGCATGTATTGGTATTTAGATAAATAAATGGATAATAAGTCAATGCTTTAAAACAAGATATACTTTTGAGAGAGAGAGAGAGAGAGAGAGAGAGAGAGAGAGAGAGAGTACAGATATACAGAGACTACCCAGAGCGAAATAAACGATGTATAATAAGTAAAAGAGGAAAATGAGATGTCCATGAGAGCGAGAGAGAGAGAGAGAGATCCTACTAACCATCTATCACCCTTTATCTTTCCAGAGTTGTCTTCCCCCTCTCTCTCTCAGATCTGTCTCATATATTTTTCAATTCTTTCTTTCCGTCCCTCTTTTTTGTGTTAGTGCTTGATTCTCTCCATGTTACCTCCTTCAGTTCAGGTCCCTCTCTCGGCCGCCCCCCATCCCAGCATTCTCGTTGTCGGTGTAGACAGCTGAAAAGAGATAGGGTGAAGGAGATGGGAGTTAGAATGAGAGACTTTGAAGAGGGGATCGATGAACGTTACGTATAAAGGTTACATTCATAAGTTGTGTTGTATATTTGCGGTAACATTTGTTATTACGGTTTTGTTTCCCGTGATCTATATCGTTTACACACTATCTTGTTCAATAGTACACAAGGTAGATATCCTTATCGACGCAAATCTGAATCAACGATAAAATGTACCGCGATAGGGTATAAAGTTTACTTGTGGATAGAACGAGTGCTTGTGTGATGTTTAAAAACTCCATCAGTCAGGATATCAACGCATGCGAAGTAAACTGCACGATAGGATTTCCTTCTGTAAGTAGGTGTATAATATGTCATTTTCACTGGTATATAATAGCCATATAAATTTAGAGTCGGAAATACATATTATAATAAGAAACAGTAGCTCCATGAGCTATTTTGCTGACTATACACAATAATATAACAATTTATTTAAACAATCAGACATAACGCAATCAATTATGGGTCTCTGCTAAAACTACATACATCAGACATAACACAATCAATTATAGGTCTCTGCTAAAACTACATACAACTCTGCTCATTTGCAATTCTGTTTGAATCACCAACATAAACATTCCTCTGCTACAATTACGTCTACTCCATCATCTCTAAGTTTGCAAAGACAAAACTGGGACCATGTGATGCAGCCCTTCCGTGGTCTAAAATAGGAAATATAGCATATAAATAGCACAAAGCTAGTCCCAAGTGCCAGATGGCCTCTAGTGCCATTTAGCCTTGATCTTCTCTACGCTTATTATTGGTCTAAAATTATATATATATATATATATATATATATATATATATATATATATATATATATATATATATATATATATAGTCCGATATTATTTGCATGAGCTGTGGGCACAGATCCTACCATTAGACATCATCTAGGAAGACTTAACTTGATACCTCTTAAGACTTTTTCTTTGGATTTCTATCGGGTGTAGGTGTTACTTAATTTTAATTTCAACAGAAACTGAACATTGTGAGGAGATAAAAATAGGAAGTACTTGTAGATGCATTTTCTATCTTTATCTACCATCTTTTCTCCTCACATTTTACAACTACTACAACTGCTATCGTTGCTATTATCATTGCAATATGTTCTTATTATTATTGTTATTATTATTATTATTATTATTATTATTGGCTCTTTAATTGACATCAAAGTAACGTTGTGTAGCAGCCATCTGGTTCAAACGTTCTTATTTTGCTTCATATTATATCCAACATTGTCGTTTCTTTCCTGTTTCCGTGTCTTTTGTTCGTTAAAGCTTATAAAGTCGATTTGTATTAAAAACACGGATTTACAGACTAAACATAATTCGGCTGGAAAATTTAACTTACCCTTGGAAAATGAGTTTCCTTCAACCACACTGGCTCATCATGAGTATAAGAAAATTGTATAAAATTGAATATAGTATATTTGTAACAAACAGTAATTATATTTTACTTTAGGTCCTGTTTTCTTGGTATCTTTGTTCATACCTTCATACCACATTCCTCTGTGTCTCTCTCTGTGTCTCTGTTTCTCTCTCTCTCTCTCTCTCTCTCTCTCTCTCTCTCTCTCTCTATATATATATATATATATATATATATATATATATATATATATATATCTTCACAATAAATAAGACAGCAATGCATTTGAAGGGTCACCATTATGTCAATTAGAATCTTTATTTGTGCAGCTCAAATTTATGTGTTGCAGGTTTAAATGACATCCAGTTACAGATTTGCAGGCAAGATTGCGCTTGTTACTGGAGCGGGAAGAGGAATTGGTCGTGGAACTGCTGAAGCGCTTCACGAACATGGGGCAAAGGTCATTGCATTAGATATCATCGAGGAAAACCTGAAGAATCTTAAAAATAAATATCCTGAAATAACGACGGTTCAAGTGAATCTGGGGGATTGGAAAGGCACGAAAGAAATCATTGAAGGTCTTCCAACTGTAGATTTGCTTGTCAATAATGCTGGCGTGTTGAGAATGGGTTCCATTTTGGACGTAAGTGAAGAAGATATCAGCTTACTTTTGGACGTCAATCTGAAAGGATATTTAAACGTTGCGCAAGTTGTGGCGAGAAAGTTGATTGCAGAGAAACGTAGCGGGACTTTTGTTAATGTGGCGAGTGTTGCCGCTAATAAGCCATTTGGCAGATCAGGTGCGTATTGTATATCGAAGTCAGGAGTACAGATGTTGACGGAAGTGCTAGCTTGCGAGTTGGGACCCCAGGGTATCCGAGTAAATGGGATTAATCCCGGCGGAGTAAATACCGACATGGGTAATATGTTCGGTGAGGTAGGTAAACGCATGCTGACTGAACGGACACCCTTAGGTCGAATAGGAGAAGTTCCGGACGTTGTGAATGGAATCTTGTACCTCTTGAGCGACGAGTCTTCTTACATGAATGGCCATTCTTTAGTGGTTGATGGCGGCTTGCTGAAATATTAATGGTGCCATTGCAATAAGAAGACCGATATTATTTATATGAGATTTGGGCTCAGATTCTGCTATTGGACATCATCATGGAAGACCTAATATCACATCTGTTATGACTTTTTCCTTGGGTTTTTATCGGGTGTGAGTGTTGCTTAATTTTAATTTCAACAGAAACTGAATATTGTGAGGAGAAATAAATGGGAAGTACTTATATATACATTTTCTTTCTTTATCTACCCATTTTTCGCCTCACATTTTACAAGAACTACAACATCTTCTATTGTTACTATTATTATTACAATATAGTATTATTGTTATTATTATTGTCTCTTTAATTGACATCAGTGCAATGTTTATTAGGATCATTGAGGTTAAATCGATCTTAGTTTGCTTAAAATTACATCCAACATTGTCACTTCTTCCCTGTTTCCATATCTTTTTTTCTTTAAAGGTTATAAAGTCGATCCGTATTAAAAACAAAGATTTACAAACTTTATATAAGTCGACTGGAAAATTGAAGCTGCCCTTGGGAAATGAGTTTGCCTCAACCCTACTAGCCGATCA
>JAECUM010030365.1:0-10221 GCA_016617855.1 Megalonaias nervosa
GAAATATAACTGACAGGAAATTGACAGAATTCAAAATTATGTGCTTCTTCTCATCGATCTATTGAAATATATTTACAGATCAGACTCTATAATAATAATAATAATAATAATAATAATAATAATAATAATAATAATAATAATAATGAAATATAACTGACAGGAAATTGACAGAATTCAAAATTATGTGCTTCTTCTCATCGATCTATTGAAATATATTTACAGATCAGACTCTATAATAATAATAATAATAATAATAATAATAATAATAATAATAATAATAATAATAATGAAATATAACTGACAGGAAATTGACAGAATTCAAAATTATGTGCTTCTTCTCATCGATCTATTGAAATATATTTACAGATCAGACTCTATAATAATAATAATAATAATAATAATAATAATAATAATAATAATAATATTATTATTATCATTATTATTATTATTATTATTATTATTATTATTATTATTATTATTATTATTATTATTATTATTATTATTATAGGTATTTGACTATTCTGACAGAATTCCAAATAAGATCATTGAAGCAGTGGAGTATGCCCTTAAGAAGTACCTGTATATAGGTAAGATTTTAACGTCAATATATTATTTTCTTCCTTAAGCTTTGATCATTTTCAACTCGAAACATGCTCTTTTGCTTACCTAAGCAATTAATGTTTTGGCATCACACCCAGCAGTTGTGTGTCATGCTGGCCCCGAAAGACTGCAAAAGTTAATGTTTGAAATACTCCATTAGAATGTTCTTTGGCATGCTACATGATCGTTGAGCTCAAAATAGCAATAAATATTGGATATCAATAAAAGCCTGATATTTGCAGTTCGAGATTTTTTATTTTTATGTGCTATTTTCGAAGAAATAAATCTGCTTAGACTCCCAAGAAGAACACTAAATTTCTATGAAACATTGTGTACCCTGTCTTCTAACAACCTCTAAATCTATCTACCACAGCACGTTTGGAGGTTCTTTGCATATTAGAAAATCATTGTAGGGTTTCCAGAAACATTAAGAGAGTCAAATTAAACTTCTTCGCATGTCTTATTTTTAAATATGTATGACATAAAATTGTTCAAAAATGGATTTACAGCAAGAATGGATATTTAGGATATAAAAGAGAGATTGTTTCAAAATAGTTACCTCATATTTTATGAAAAAGACCAATTCCCCATATATAATGCCAAACTATATATTTCGGTTACACTAAATGTCTATATTTGCTATGCAAGGGTCGTCGTACAGTTTGCTCCAGATGGATAATATATGTAGGTCGCTGAAACTGTTTGAACAAGTCTTGCGGATTAAAGAGTTCCTGCTTGTAGAAATCTAAATCAATTGAGCAATGAGAAACCTATTGAATGTTCAACGTGACGATTTTTATCATGCCCACATTCCTTGATTGAAAAGAAAAACTTGCGTGTGAATGGTTGAACTGCAAAAACGGACATGCAAGATATGTAATAATACGCTGAGCCAGCATGTTCCTAACTGGAATCATAGGAAGACAGAACGAGCAATCTAACTGGATCAGTTTCTTTCAGCTGCATCCAATCAACTTGGTAGAGTAGTAGATACTGTTTGCATTAGCTACGAATACCGAGAGTTGATAGAGAACAGAAGTGGATCTACAACCCTACTCTAGCAAAGGTGTTATCTGTAATACCTGAATTACCGCGCCTCTTCCACAAAGAAAATAATAGACGAAAAACCATATAAGGATGATACATTTATGTGAAAAGGTGTGTACACTACCTTTAAAATGTCTGTAGCTCCATTTATCTGGTAATTTTAAAAAGTTAAAACGAAAAACCATATAAGGATGATACATTTATGTGAAAAGGTGTGTACACTACGTTTAAAATGTCTGTAGCTCCATTTATCTGGTAATTTTAAAAAGTTAAAACATCACGAGCATTCCTAGAATGGAACCCCTGTGGCAATAGAAACGTAGGCAGACAAAGGAAGACATTGGACAGGTCGATCGAGGACGAGATCAAAGATGCCAGAACAACTTGGACCGATCTGACGGGAAAGCCCAGATCCTGGTTTGCTATCGAGACGTAGTCAAGACCTTGTGCTCCCATGATGGCAGAGAGGCATAGGAAGAAAGAAGAATTAAAAAGAAAAAAGTACGTTTCTCTGGGCATTAGCGTATGTCCGTATGTCTTCCCCATGAGTGTCTTGTAATGCTACGCATTACACAATATAGCATAAAAGAGAGTGAACACATCGCGTCCCTTACCGAATAGTTACATTTTATGGAATAACGTTAATCGTCGAATATATATTGAACAGTCATTTCACCTGTCTGGAGAAGGTCTTTAATTATTTCTTTTATTATAGACCATGCATAGATGAACAGCCCTTGATGACGTCTGCGGGGATTGGAATAAAAATATACTATCCAAAACAATGCAAACAATTCAGATACTTTCTGCATTTGTCAGACATAAAATGTGTTGAAGCACTAAAAGAAAAACAGGCCACATTTATGTGTGGTAATGTGTTCAACCCAATTAAGTAAACAGTCGGTAATTACGTAGTAAGGACCTATATTTGCATGCTTGCCTCGCCTTCAAATGATAAAAAGGAAAAAAGGAAGCAGTCATTTAGAAGAGTGAGAAATATGAGTTAGTTCTTCGTACTGGCCTTTTATGGAAATGGTTATATAGCCTGAATTACCGTCTATTGCCGCTTACAAGAAGACTCTGACTGCAATCTGCACAGATCCAGATCTGCCGTCGCATAATGCGCCTGCAGATCAGGGTCTGTGTAGTTTGTTAGGAGTAATTAGTAAATAAACAAAACAGACCCCGATCTGCAAGCGCATTGTGCTACGGCGGATCAGGATCATTGTTGCTCACAGTTTTACTCAACTTATCAACAGTAATAACAGAAGATAAGCTCAGAAGGACAGTTCCCTGTTGGTTAGGGCTTTATTTACTTTCTATTCTATTCTATTATAATTTAATAAAAATCAACAAATAATTTATTTCCCTAGAATACAAAGTGAAAAATTAAAAAGAACTTATAGTATTGTGAATTAAATCCCAAATAGTCCTAAAATGTTATATCACGAGTCGAAAAGTATAAAGTATTCCGAATAAAATACGGCGATGTTCAGAATGAATTCCAGTCTTGAATGTGCTGGTGTACCAATAGCCTAGAACAGTGTTAAATGTGCTAAAAGTCTTGATGTATAACAATGATATAATCCAAAATATTCTTCAACGGATTCACAACAATTCCAAATTTGTGATTTAGTCCGAAAATATTATTGAGCATTTTGTAATCCAGTGAATAATTTAAATAAATAGATCCTCTCAAAGTAAAAACTGAACACAATTAACAGACTGATTCCACTAATGATAAGGCAGGAAACAGAATTTCTATTTACCTCTCCCTTATATGAAAATCTAAGGCACAATAACAGAACCAGGATATTGCCAGTTTTCTCATCAAATTCGTAAACAAACTTCCAAGGTGAAAAAGCCTCGTAAACATGTTTACCTACAAGTGATATTTATCTGAAATATAATCTACAATCATAGACAAATATCTGCTATGTAATATATCAATTCTCCCAAAAAACAACATTAGTCCGGTAGTCCCAGCTCCAACCTTGAATTATGAACAAAGGTAAATCACAATACAAATTAAATATCCATAAAACGTTATCGCTGGTGGAGACAGAATTTGTTTTGTTTTTGCCAAATGACATGGTAATGTAAACGTGTAGTATGGTAGGACACAACAGCAATTTAAATAAATCCAGTGACTCGTTTCAAAACGGATTCAATCTTGTAGAGGACTCTGTTTCCTCTAGATGATTTGCTTACACCTTTTGCCATAAAGCAAGTAATAAAACCATTAATGTTAAACAAAGCAAAGTGACTTGTTCAGCAAGGATAGAAAGAATTTATTATTATCGGTTCTAAATAAATACCAACCCATCACACTACCAATATGTGCAGGCGCTACTGTTGCAGCTGCTTTTGTTTTAACTAAACCATGTAAGTAAACAGCTAATGTTTTCTTCTAGGAAATTTTAATTTTTTAGCAAATAATTTGTCAAGATGAGGTGGACGAGGAGTATAAATAGTCTGCGACTGAACAACTTCAGTTATATAACTCTTCCCAAACCTGGTACAGACAGAGCACTGATAATATTAGGGCTAATCCAGAAACAATTACAGCATCCTTTCTTTAAATAAGATGTATATCTTAAAGATTTCAGTAATTTATTCCATGTTGAATATGTAAATAAGCTCATTTTTGATATTTACAGCAAGTTATGACGTCATATTTTGTAGGCTTTCCCGTTTATTTGGTACTATTTTTGTTCATTTTTTTCGAAATGTTTCTTCAAGTCTTTTTATCTGTTCGTTAATATGTTCAAGTACTCTTTACGAAATGGTAATTTCAACAGTTTCTCTACACCATCTTATCTCTACATATTCACAGCCCGTAATTTCGCTTCGTTTGTAAATAAGCGATGTTTATTTAAATTTTTGCCAACATTCCAATTTCTCCATGTCATTTCTTATGTAGATATGTACGAATGCACTATGGCATCTTTATTTGGTCTGGTTTTACATTAGGTGCTTTTGTTCGGCAGTAGGCTTTGTGGGTATTTCGACTGCTTTGTGCTGTATTGTACATGTGTGTTTAATAAAATTTGCACATTCTGTGTCGTTTTTTGAGTTTCTAACTTTTCAATTTATCTTATAAACTCATCTGTTTCAATGAAAATTGGAATATATTGTTTATGTTCTGAATCTTCTATATTGAGATCTTTCAAAACCTTGTTCCTTTTCGTCGTCTCCCTAGCATGCTGGATCCATAAATTCAATACCTGATAATATGAATTATGATATCGGTAGCAATTTAAAAATGTATTGGAAAACATGGCATTTTGGCATAACAACGTTTCCAGTTACAGGAAGAATTAAATGATTAAATAAACAGAAGGATCAATAAATGAAAAAAGTTTAGAACAAAAATTATATCACAATAAACTGCCACACTGTAGACATCGTAGCGATCTGAAAAATTGTTAAAGCTACGTTAAAAATCCAAATCACACACAAACACATTGAAGAAATAGACAAAATGATAGAAAGAATGAGAAAAGATGCCAGTTATTTGGTGCAAAAGTTACAACTTATATAGGTTTATTCAAGTCTCAAGTAGAGTCTAGTGGCAGCATTACTGTAGCTACAGCCGAAGGAAAGGAAAACCCAAAGACATTTTCTAAACTGAAATGAGCAGTGTAATTGGGTTAAATTATATTGATTCGATGATAGAATTAGAAAGTTAAAATAGTCGATAATAGCAGAACCACCTCTGTTGAAAAGCCCAAAGCTAATTACGGTATTTATGTTGCTATAAAATATTTATTTATATCAGAAGATCTGATGGTACATACTTGTCATCAACTTTTATTATCCGAGAGATCGTCCTTTTGAGAATAATGTATTACTTAATCATTAGAGTTACAAAATAATGTGAATGTGAATTTTACTATGCATCGGAATTAAATGGATATACTCTATATATTATATACTTGGTGAATCAAACAATGGCAGCATTATCATAATTTGTTAACGATAAAACCTGTTTTATGCAAAGCACAGACCTATTTGATATTTCCAGCCCACTAAATGGCCCTATCAGTAGATTTACCATAGAGGGTGGAATATTCTGGTCAATTCATTTCATTCATTTAGAACTGGAGGAATGGAAGAGATCCACATGAATGCTTCAAAATTAATATAAAGAGATCAAGAATACTTGACTAGTTAAACGAAACATCGAGAGAACAATGTCTGGTGACACAGTATTTAAACAAAATTGAGGATGCGTTTTATTGATATTAATTTACTTATTATGCTGTTGATACACTGTTTTAAGTGATCCTGATGGTAAAACAAAATTTGAAAAATAAAAGGAACTAAATGACTGATTTAGATCAAGGACCTAACGAGCCAATACGATACGAATGCATAGTCAATGAACTTATGATGTCTATTTGTGTGTATGTTGATTTACAAGTTTCATTTATTATGGCCATATCATGACGAGCTTGCACCCATGATACATGACATTTTCGTAAAGAGAAATACTGTGTTGGTGGTTATTATTTGCCAGATGCATAAAAGAACGGTCGTTGTACTTTAAATACATAATTCATAAGAGGTACTAGAATACCACAAGAAGGCAAATCCCTAAATCTAACACATCATTTTATTATATATATCTATATATATATATCTATATATATATATAAATCTCAATTTAAATGGCAACAACAAGACAAATATCTTGAGCCCGAAGGTATATATTTACGACTGATCAAATCCATTAGAAAATGTCTGTTTTAACCCGCGATGTTAGATCACATCATTGCTCACGTGTTCACTTAACTTGAACAGCGCAGTAAAAGAAAAATGCCAATTATCACGTAGGCTAGAATAGCCCTGTCTAAGAATCCGATTCCCACGCTGGAAATGAATTTAAAAATAAAACTGTTTACAACAGAATAACACGTGGGCTGAACATGACCTTGGTAATGACCAATCATCTTCACTCAATGTTTACAAACTCGGAACCAAAGTCAAGAACTAGGTTATCTAAAAATATAACTGGGCAATAGACTGCGTATTTATCAGGTCAAAACAGAAAACTTAATTTTCCGAGAAAAAGTCAAATCCAGTTAATAAAGTTATCATTACAATAGCGTAATGCAATAAAAATAAAATAAAAGAGAATTTAAAACTAACACGCAAGCAATTAAATTATATATGCGTAACACTTCCCCCCATAACGAAAGAGAAAGATTTATATAATAAAGCTTTCTTTTTACCATATGTAAATTATACATGAGGTAAAACAAAATTACATAAGAAAACACTTATACAAAGTGTACATGAAATAATATTTCTATGTAAGGGAAAGTGCATCTGCAATTAAATTGTCTTTTCCCTTGATGTGCCTGATGTTAAGATTATATTCTTGTAAAAACAAACTCCACCTTAATAATCTTTGATTTTTATTTTTCATCTTGTCGATGAAGGTAAGGGGGTTGTGATCACTAAACACAACAACCAGAGAAAGAGCTGAACTAATATAAACTTCAAAATGCTGTAATGCCACTATTAAAGCCAAACATTCCTTCTCGATTGTTGAGTAATTTCTTTGGTGCTTATTTAATTTCTTAGAGAAATAGCACACTGGATGATCAACACCATTTCTTTCTTCTTGAATCAATACTGCTCCAACCCCAACATCACTTGCATCAACAGACAATTTAAAAGATTGACTGAAATTTGGAGCTGTTAGAACCGGCGCACTTTTGAGTATGGCTTTTAACCTATCAAAAGCCTCCTGACATTTATCAGTCCAAAGAAACTTGTTTTTCTTGCTCAACAAGTTTGTGAGGCGTTCAGCAATATTAGAAAAATTGGAAGAAAATTTTCGATAGTATCCAGCCATACCTAAAAATCGCATCAGTTGCTTTTTACTGACACGCACGGGGAATTCAGAGATAGCCTTGACCTTAGCGTCTATAGGTTTAACTTGACCATGTCCCACAATATGTCATAGAAACGTTACACAAGCACGACAGAACTCAGTTTCAGATAAATTGATTGTCAAACTTGCATCAATGAGGCTGTCAAAGAATTTCCTAATCGTGGCTAGATGTTCTTTCCAGGTGTCGTTGTAGATGATGACATCATCGATGTAAGCATCACAATTATCTAGACCAGAGGTAATCATATTCATCAAGCGTTGAAACGTACTTGGGGAACCCTTCATCCCGAACGGTATTACTTTATATTGACAGAGTCCATCTGGAGTCACAAATGCCGAAATTTTCTTTGCCCTTTCCGTTAGTGGAATTTGCCAGAATCCTTTCAGCAGGTCAAGTTTGGTGACGTAAGTAGTAAAGTAAGGTATGGTTCCTAATCCCAGAGACCCCTTATCCCCCAAAACTTTATACGTTAAAATTTTTGTCAGCATCCTTTTTTAGCTTAAAATGATGACTTTCATATTTCTGACAAAATATGTTTTGTCCAGGATAGGAGGTCTCTGGGATTAGGAACAACTCACCTTACTCTACTACTATATGATCCAATGACATTTATTAGCCAAGAAAAATAGTGTCTTTAACCTCTAGAAATTTCATATTAAACAATGAAATATTATATATAATGTCCTTCTCTCAATCAAAGAGACATGTTGGATTTGATCTGACAAACAAATTTTATAAGAGATTTAATTCGATTAGAGCAGTCTCAACCTATACTGGTATAAAACCTAAAATAATAAGCGATTGTATTAAAAAAGTTGGTTACCATATATCACCAAAATATGGGTCAGTGTGGTTATTCGCGATTGAAAATGACGAACGAATAAGAGGTTGGGCAGATGATGTGATGACATTTATTGACAATATGGTTGATATTTTATTTGATAACGATATTTCTAAACTAAAAGACAAAAAATAAACAGCAGGATGATGTTCGGTCTACCATTCCACAAGGTCTGTCAGATAAGTCTAATGAGGTCCTAAGAGTCTCTTTCAGACATACCCCCCGGGCGAATTTCTAAATATATGAGACGAAACTTTAGAAACTCAGAAGGCAGTCTATTTTATGTAGGCCTTTTTTTGTGGCCAACGGGACTCTTCATTTTTTGTTAAGACATTACCCCCAGCGAATTCCTAAATATCCGAAACGAAACTCAGAGGGCTGTCTATTTAAAGGCCTTTATTGTGGCCAGGCACCTAATTAGGTTTATTTAGTCTAGCGATGTTTTTTTTGGAATGGCCCTTGTGTGGGGTACCCCTTTAGTGAGGTCACAAGGTCACGAGCTCGCATCATCCTGCTGTTTATTTTTTGGACGGCACAGACGACACAAACACACAACATAAACTTATCCTAGCGGGGGAGCCTTATCTACGTCCAACAAATTTCGTACACTCTCCCACCATGGCAACACCCGGGGAGTGCAAAAGTGCACCCACCACGTGTTTACATGGTGGGAGAGTGTATTTTGTTTGTTGGATGTCGAGGAAATTCTCCGGACCCCCCCCCCACCTTTTCAAAAATGGCGAGGGACAGTCCAGAGCCCTACCCGACGATTTCGTCCGTGACGGGAACGGAACTCAGGGCGTCAGTATAAGAATCCAGCATTCTAACACTGAGCTATGAAATTCAGTTATAAGTACATGTTAAAAAATTATTAAATAGTTACCAAACAGCATTACATTTTTTGATTTTGAAAACACGAAATTTTGTATTATATTTTCTGATGCTGAAAATATTATTATAAATAAATCGAGAAATACATGATTTTTGATTTTATATTGTACAGAAAAACGAAATCCTAATGTTGGCTGAAATACATAGGCTGTATAATATCGACTGTTACCAAGGATACTAACGAGTAGGCTGAATGAAATACACAGACGCTATTTATATACATTACTGCGAGAAATAATCAATATTCTTATGAAATGGGTTTTTTACTTAAATGACACTCGCTTACAAGTAGAGGTTAAACTGCAGACATAAAGATAAAGATCTGCCATATTTTCTGAGTCTGAAAACATTATTATAAATAAATCGAGAAAAACATGATTTTTGATTTTATACTGTACAGAAAAACGAAATCCTAATGTTGGCTGAATACATAAGATCGACCGTTGCCAAGGATACTAATCAGTAAGTCAATGAGCTGGCTGAATGACTACATTACTGCGAGAAATAATCAATATTCTGTATGAATGGGTTTTTAGGTAAATGATATACCATATGTACTCGCTTACAAGTCGAGGCTAAACTGCAGACAAAAAGATAAAGATCTGCCATAGCGTTATGCGCCTGTAGATCAGAGTTCATATTGTTTGTTTTACTGATTACTCCTAGCAAAACTGCGCAGACTAAGATCTTCTGGTGTATTATACGACAGCATATTTAGGTCTATGCAGTTGGACTTAACTTATAAGCGAAAATCTATAGTAACTATGTTATCTACGTAAGAGGAATTGCTAGTCATTTCGGTAAATACATAACTGCTACCAGGATTTGTAGGTCTCAAAATTACCATCAGATTTTAGATACATTTCATTAGCCAAAAAAATAAGAAACAGTATATATGCTATGTTCGATAACTACAAAAGATTTTAAACTTAGCTG
>JAECUM010030376.1:0-10524 GCA_016617855.1 Megalonaias nervosa
AATGTCTTAAAAAAGACCTCCACCCTAAACGGTAAAAACTTCATCATCATCATCGGTATTTGAATGTCTTAAAAAAGACCTGCATCCTAAACGGTATAGACTTCATCATCACCGGTATTTGAATGTGTCAAGAAAGACCTGCATCCTAAACGGTATAGACTTCATCATCATCGGTATTTGAATGTCTTAAAAAAGACTTGCATCCTAAACGGTATAGATTTCTTCATCATCATCAGTATTTGAATGTTTTAAAAAAGACCTGCATCCTAAACGGTATAGACTTCTTCATCATCATCGGTATTTGAATGTCTTAAAAAAGACCTGCATCCTAAACGGTATAAACTTCACCATCATCATCGGTATTTGAATGTCTTCAAAAAGACCTACATCCTAAACGGTATAGACTTCATCATCATCGGTATTTGAATGTGTTCAAAAAGACCTGCATCCTAAACGGTATAGACTTCTTCATCATCATCGGTATTTGAATGTCTTAAAAAAGACCTGCATCCTAAACGGTATAAACTTCTTCATCATCATCACTATTTAAATGTCTTAAAAAAGACCTGCATCTTAAACGGTATAGTCTTCTTCATCATCATTGGTATTTGAATGTCTTGAAAAAAAAATCTCCATCCTAAACGGTATACAGTTCATCATCATCGGTATTTGAATGTCTTAAAAAAGACCTGCATCCTAAACGGTATAGACTTCATCATCATCGGTATTTGAATGTCTTAAAAAAGACCTGCATCCTAAACGGTATAGACTTCATCATCATCGGTATTTGAATGTCTTGCAAAAGACATGCATCCTAAACGGTATTGACTTCATCATCATCATCGGGATTAGAATGTTTTGAAAAAGACCTGCACCCTAAACGGTATAGACTTCATCATCATCGGTATTTGAATGTCTTGAAAACGACCTGCATCCTAGACGGTATAGACTTCTTCATCATCATCGGTATTTGAATGCCTTAAAAAAGACCTGCATCCTAAACGGTATAGACTTCATCATCATCGGTATTTGAATGTCTTGAAAAAGACCTGCATCCTAAAGGGTATATACTTCATCATCATCATCCGGATTTGAATGTCTTGAAAAAGACCTGCATCCTAAACGGTATAGACTTCTTCATCATCATCATCGGTATTTGAATGTCTTCAAAAGACCTGCATCCTAAACGGTATAGATTTCATCATCATCGCTATTTGAATTTCTTAAAAAAAAACCTGCATCATAAACGCTATAGACTTCATCATCGTCGGAATTTGAATGTATTAAAAAAAGACCTGCATCCTGAACGGTATAGACTTCATCATCATCTTTATTTGAATGTCTTGAAAAAAAACTGCATCGTAAACGGTATAGACTTCTTCACCATCATCGCTATTTGAATGTCTTAAAAAAGACCTGCATCCTAAACGGTATAGACTTCGTCATCATCATCGGTATTTGAATATCTTAAAAAAGATCTGCATCCTAAACGGTGTAGACTTCATCATCATCTCTATTTGAATGCCTTAACAAAGACTTGCATCCTAAACGGTATAGACTTCATCATCATCGGTATTTGAATGTCTTGAAAAAGAAATGCATCCTAAACGGTATATACTCCATAATCATCGGTATTTGAATGTCCAAAAAAAGACCTGCATTCTAAACGGTATAGACTTCTTCATCATCATCGATATTTGAATGTCTTAAAAAAGACCTTCATCCTAAACGGTATAGACTTCTTCATCATCATCGGCATCTGGATGTCTTAAAAAAAAACCTGCATCATAAACGCTATATACATGATTATCATCGGTATTTGAATGTCTTAAAAAAGACCTGCATTCTAAACGGTATAGACTTCTTCATCATCATCGATATTTGAATGTCTTAAAAAAGACTTGCATTCTTAATGGTATAAACTTCAGCATCATCATCGGTGTTTGAATGTATTAAAAAAGACCTTCATCCCAATCGGTATAGACTTCTTCATCATCATCGGTATTTCGATGTCTTAAAAAAAAACCTGCATCATAAACGCTATAGACATGATCATCATCGGTATTTGAATGTCTTGAAAAAGAACTGCATTCTAAACGGTATAGACTTCATCATCATCATCGGTATTTGAATGTCTTTAAAAAGACCTGCATCCTGCACGGTATAAACTTCACCATCATCATCGGTATTTGAATGTCTGAAAAAACACCTGGATCCTAAACGGTATAGACTTCTTCATCATCGTTATTTGAATGTCTTCAAAAAGACCTTCATCCTAAACGGTATAGACTTCATCATCATCGGTATTTGAATGTCTTGAAAAAGACCTGCATCCTAAAGGGTATATACTTCATCATCATCATCCGGATTTGAATGTCTTGAAAAAGACCTGCATCCTAAACGGTATAGACTTCTTCATCATCATCGGTATTTGAATGTCTTAAAAAAGACCTGCATCCTACACGGTATAGACTTCATCATCACCGGTATTTGAATGTGTCAAGAAAGACCTGCATCCTAAACGGTATAGACTTCATCATCATCGGTATTTGAATGTCTTAAAAAAGACCTGCATCCTACACGGTATAGACTTCTTCATCATCATCGGTATTTGAATGTCTTAAAAAAGACCTGCATCCTAAACGGTATAAACTTCACCATCATCATCGGTATTTGAATGTCTTCAAAAAGACCTACATCCTAAACGGTATAGACTTCATCATCATCGGTATTTGAATGTGTTCAAAAAGACCTGCATCCTAAACGGTATAGACTTCTTCATCATCATCGGTATTTGAATGTCTTAAAAAAGACCTGCATCCTAAACGGTATAAACTTCTTCATCATCATCACTATTTAAATGTCTTAAAAAAGACCTGCATCTTAAACGGTATAGTCTTCTTCATCATCATCGGTATTTGAATGTCTTGAAAAAAAAATCTCCATCCTAAACGGTATAGAGTTCATCATCATCGGTATTTGAATGTCTTAAAAAAGACCTGCATCCTAAACGGTATAGACTTCATCATCATCGGTATTTGAATGTCTTAAAAAAGACCTGCATCCTAAACGGTATAGACTTCATCATCATCGGTATTTGAATGTCTTGCAAAAGACATGCATCCTAAACGGTATTGACTTCATCATCATCATCGGGATTAGAATGTTTTGAAAAAGACCTGCACCCTAAACGGTATAGACTTCATCATCATCGGTATTTGAATGTCTTGAAAACGACCTGCATCCTAGACGGTATAGACTTCTTCATCATCATCGGTATTTGAATGCCTTAAAAAAGACCTGCATCCTAAACGGTATAGACTTCATCATCATCGGTATTTGAATGTCTTGAAAAAGACCTGCATCCTAAAGGGTATATACTTCATCATCATCATCCGGATTTGAATGTCTTGAAAAAGACCTGCATCCTAAACGGTATAGACTTCTCAATCATCATCGTTATTTGAATGTCTTAAAAAAGACCTCCATCCTAAACGGTATAAACTTCATCATCATCATCGGCATTTGAATGTCTTAAAAAAGACCTGCACCATAAACGGTATAGACTTCATCATCATCGGTATTTGAATGTCTTGAAAAAGACCTGCATCCTAGACGGTATAGACTTCTTCATCATCATCGGTATTTGAATGCCTTAAAAAAGACCTGCATCCTAAACGGTATAGACTTCATCATCATCGGTATTTGAATGTCTTGAAAAAGACCTGCATCCTAAAGGGTATATACTTCATCATCATCATCCGGATTTGAATGTCTTGAAAAAGACCTGCATCCTAAACGGTATAGACTTCTTCATCATCATCGGTATTTGAATGTCTTCAAAAAGACCTGCATCCTAAACGGTATAGATTTCATCATCATCGGTATTTGAATGTCTTAAAAAAGACCTGCACCCTAACCGGTATAAACATCATCATCATCATCGGTGTTTGAATATCTTAAAAAAGACCTGCATCCTAAACGGTATAGACTTCATCATCACCGGTATTTGAATGTGTCAAGAAAGACCTGCATCTTAAACGGTATAGACTTCATCATCATCGGTATTTGAATGTCTTAAAAAAGACCTGCATCCTAAACGGTATAGATTTCTTCATCATCATCAGTATTTGAATCTTTTAAAAAAAGACCTGCATCCTGAACGGTATAGACTTCTTCATCATCATCGGTATTTGAATGTCTTAAAAAAGACCTGCATCCTAAACGGTATAAACTTCACCATCATCATCGGTATTTGAATGTCTTAAAAAAGACCTGCATCCTAAACGGTATAGACGTCATCATCATCGGTATTTGAATGTGTTCAAAAAGACTTGCATCCTAAACGGTATAGACTTCTTCACCATCATCGGTATTTGAATGTCTTAAAAAAGACCTGCATCCTAAACGGTATGGATTTGATCATCATCGGTATCTGAATCTCTTAAAAAAACACCTGCATCCTAAACGGTATAGACTTCATCGTCATCGGTATTTGAATGTCTTAAAAAAGACCTGCATCCTAAACGGTATAGACTTCATCATCATCGGTATTTGAATGTCTTGAAAAAGACATGCATCCTAAACGGTATTGACTTCATCATCATCATCGGGATTAGAATGTCTTGAAAAAGACCTGCATCCTAAACGGTATAGACTTCTCAATCATCATCGTTATTTGAATGTCTTAAAAAAGACCTGCATCCTAAACGGTATAAACTTCATCATCCTCATCGGTATTTGAATGTCTTGAAAAAGACCTGCATCCTAAACGATATAGACTTCTTCATCATCATCGGTATCTGAATGTCTTAAACAAAAAACCTGCATCCTAAACTCCATAGAGTTCATCATCATCGGTATTTGAATGTCTTAATAAAGACCTGCTTCCAAAACGGTACAGACTTCATCATCATCATCGCTATTTCAATCTCTTAAAAAAGATCTGCATCCTAAACGGTATAAACTTCAACATCATGATCGGTACTTGAATGTCTTAAAAAAGACCTGCATCCTAAACGGTATAGACTTCTTCATCATCGGTATTTGAATGTCTTAAAAAAGACCTGCATCCTAAATGGTATAGACTTCATCATCATCGGTTTTTGAATCTCTTAAAAAAAGACCTACATCCTAAACGGTATAGACTTCTTCATCATCATCGGTATTTGAATGTCTTGAAAAAGACCTGCATCCTAAACGGTATAGACTTCATCATCATCATCGGTATTTGAATGTGTTAAAAAAGACCTGCATCCTGAACGGTATAGACTTCATCATCATCGGTATTTGAATGTCTTGAAAAAAAAATCTCCATCCTAAACGGTATAGAGCTCATCATCATCGGTATTTGAATGTCTTAAAAAAGACCTGATTCCAAAACGGTATAGACTTCATCATCATCATCGCTATTTGAATGTCTTAAAAAAGACCTGCATCCTAAACGGTATAGACTTCATCATCATCGGTATTTGAATGTCTTAAAAAAGACCTGCATCCTAAACGGTATAGACTTCATCATCATCGGTATTTGAATGTCTTGAAAAAGACATGCAGCCTAAACGGTATTGACTTCATCATCATCATCGGGATTAGAATGTCTTGAAAAAGACCTGCATCCTAGACGGTATAGACTTCTTCATCATCATCTTTATTTGAATGTCTTAAAAAAGACCTGCATCCTAAAGGGTATAGACTTCATCACCATCGGTTTTTGAATGTCTTAAAAAAGACCTGCATCCTAAAGGGTATAGACTTCATCATCATCGGTTTTTGAATCTCTTAAAAAAAGACCTACATCATAAATGGTATAGACTTCTTCATCATCATCGGTATATGAATGTCTTGAAAAAGACCTGCATCTTAAACGGTATAGACTTCATCATCATATTCGGTATTTGAATGTCTTAAAAAAGACCTGCATCCTAAACGGTATATACTTCTTCATCATCATCGGGATTTGAATGTCTTAAAAAAGATCTGCATCCTAAACGGTATAGACATCTTCATCATCATCGGTATTTGAATGTCACAAAAAAGACCTGCATCCTAAACGGTATAAACGTCATCATAATCGGTATATGAATGTCTTAAAAAGACCTGCATCCTAAACGGTATAGACTTCTCCATCATCATCGGTATTTGAATGTCTTAAAATAGACCGGCATCCAAAACGGTATAAACTTGATCATCATCATCGGTATTTGAATGTGTTAAAATAGACCTGCATCCTAAACGGTATAGACTTCATCATCATCATCGGTATTTGAATGTCTTGAAAAAGACCTCCATCCTAAATGGTATAGACTTCATCATCATCATCGGTATTTGAATGTCTTAAAAAAGACCTGCATCCTAAACGGTATAGACTTCTTCATCATCATCATCGGTATTTGAATGTCTTCAAAAAGACCTGCATCCTAAACGGTATAGATTTCATCATCATCGCTATTTGAATGTCTTAAAAAAAGACCTGCATCATAAACGCTATATACTTCATCATCGTCGGAATTTGAATGTATTAAAAAAAGACCTGCATCCTGAACGGTATAGACTTCATCATCATCTTTATTTGAATGTCTTGAAAACAAACTGCATCGTAAACGGTATAGACTTCTTCACCATCATCGCTATTTGAATGTCTTAAAAAAGACCTGCATCCTAAACGGTATAGACTTCGTCATCATCATCGGTATTTGAATATCTTAAAAAAGATCTGCATCCTAAACGGTGTAGACTTCATCATCATCTCTATTTGAATGCCTCAAAAAAGACTTGCATCCTAAACGGTATAGACTTCATCAACATCGGTATTTGAATGTCTTGAAGAAGAAATGCATCCTAAACGGTATATACTGCATAATCATCGGTATTTGAATGTCTAAAAAAAGACCTGCATTCTAAACGGTATAGACTTCTTCATCATCATCGATATTTGAATGTCTTAAAAAAGACTTGCATTCTTAACGGTATAAACTTCAGCATCATCATCGGTGTTTGAATGTATTAAAAAAGACCTTCATCCCAAACGGTATAGACTTCTTCATCATCAACGGTATTTGGAAGTCTTAAAAAAAAACCTGCATCATAAACGCTATAGACATGATCATCATCGGTATTTGAATGTCTTGAAAAAGAACTGCATTCTAAACGGTATAGACTTCATCATCATCATCGGTATTTGAATGTCTTTAAAAAGACCTGCATCCTAAACGGTATAAACTTCATCATCATCATCGGTATTTGAATGTCTTAAAAAAGACCTGCATCCTAAACGGTATACACTTCTTCATCATCGGTATTTGAATGTCTTAAAAAAGACTTGCATCCTAAACGGTATAGACTTCATCATCATCGGTATTTGAATGTCTTGAAGAAGACCTGGTTCCTACACGGTATAGACTTCTTCATCATCATCGGTATTTGAATGCCTTAAAAAAGACCTGCATCCTACACGGTATAAACTTCAGCATCATCATCGGTATTTAAATGTCTTAAAAAAGACCTCCATCCTAAACGGTATAGACTTCATCATCATCAGTATTTGATCGTCTTAAAGAAAGACCTGCATCCTAAACGGTATAGACTTCATCATCATCATCGGTATTTGAATGTCTTGAAAAAGACCTGCATCCTAAACGGTATAAACTTGATCATCATCATCGGTATTTGAATGTCTTAAAAAAGATCTGCATCCTAAACGGTATAGACATCTTCATCATCATCGGTATTTGAATGTCTTAAAAAAGGCCTGCATCCTAAACGGTATAAACGTCATCATAATCGGTATTTGAATGTCTTAAAAAGACCTGCATCCTAAACGGTATAGACTTCTCCATCATCATCGGTATTTGAATGTCTTAAAATAGACCGGCATCCAAAACGGTATAAACTTGATCATCATCATCGGTATTTGAATGTGTTAAAATAGACCTGCATCCTAAACGGTATAGACTTCATCATCATCATCGGTATTTGAATGTCTTGAAAAAGACCTCCATCCTAAATGGTATAGACTTCATCATCATCATCGGTATTTGAATGTCTTAAAAAAGACCTGCATCCTAAACGGTATAGACTTCTTCATCATCATCATCGGTATTTGAATGTCTTCAAAAAGACCTGCATCCTAAACGGTATAGATTTCATCATCATCGCTATTTGAATGTCTTAAAAAAAGACCTGCATCATAAACGCTATATACTTCATCATCGTCGGAATTTGAATGTATTAAAAAAAGACCTGCATCCTGAACGGTATAGACTTCATCATCATCTTTATTTGAATGTCTTGAAAACAAACTGCATCGTAAACGGTATAGACTTCTTCACCATCATCGCTATTTGAATGTCTTAAAAAAGACCTGCATCCTAAACGGTATAGACTTCGTCATCATCATCGGTATTTGAATATCTTAAAAAAGATCTGCATCCTAAACGGTGTAGACTTCATCATCATCTCTATTTGAATGCCTCAAAAAAGACTTGCATCCTAAACGGTATAGACTTCATCAACATCGGTATTTGAATGTCTTGAAAAAGAAATGCATCCTAAACGGTATATACTGCATAATCATCGGTATTTGAATGTCTAAAAAAAGACCTGCATTCTAAACGGTATAGACTTCTTCATCATCATCGATATTTGAATGTCTTAAAAAAGACTTGCATTCTTAACGGTATAAACTTCAGCATCATCATCGGTGTTTGAATGTATTAAAAAAGACCTTCATCCCAAACGGTATAGACTTCTTCATCATCATCGGTATTTGGATGTCTTAAAAAAAAACCTGCATCATAAACGCTATAGACATGATCATCATCGGTATTTGAATGTCTTAAAAAAGACCTGCATCCTAAACGGTATACACTTCTTCATCATCGGTATTTGAATGTCTTAAAAAAGACTTCCATCCTAAACGGTATAGACTTCATCATCATCGGTATTTGAATGTCTTGAAGAAGACCTGGTTCCTACACAGTATAGACTTCTTCATCATCATCGGTATTTGAATGCCTTAAAAAAGACCTGCATCCTACACGGTATAAACTTCAGCATCATCATCGGTATTTAAATGTCTTGAAAAAGACCTCCATCCTAAACGGTATAGACTTCATCATCATCAGTATTTGATCGTCTTAAAGAAAGACCTGCATCCTAAACGGTATAGACTTCATCATCATCATCGGTATTTGAATATCTTAAAAAAGACCTGCATCCTAAACGGTATAGACTTAATCATCCTCGGTATTTGAATGTCTTAAAAAAGACCTGCATCCAAAACGGTATAGACTTCATCATCATCATCGGTATTTGAATGTCTTGAAAAAGACCTGCATCCTAAACGGTATAAACTTCATCATCATCATCGGTATTTGAATATCTTAAAAAAGTCCTGCATCCTAAACGGTATAGACTTCTTCATCAGCATCGGTATTTGAATGTCACAAAAAAGACCTGCATCCTAAACGGTATAGACTTCTTCATCATCATCGGTATTTGAATGTCTTAAAAAGACCTGAATCCTAAACGTTATAGACTTCATCATCATCGGCATTTGAATGTCTTAAAAAAAGATCTCCATCCTAAACGGTATAAACTTCATCATCATCATCGGTATTTGAATGTCTTAAAAAAGACCTGCATCCTAAACGGTATAGACTTCAACATCATCGTCGGTATTTGACTGTCTTAAAAAACACCTGCATCCTAAACGGTATAGACTTCATCATCATAGGTATTTGAAGGTCTTGAAAAAACCTGCATCATAAATGGTATAGACTTCATCATCATCATCGGTATTTGAATGTCTTGAAAAAGACCTGCATCCTAAACGGTATAAAGTTGATCATCATCATCGGTATTTGAATGTCTTAAAAAAGACCTGTATCATAAACGGTATAGACTTCTTCATCATCATCGGTATTTGAATGTCTGAAAAATGACCTGCATCCTAAACGGTATAGACTTCTTCATCATCATCGCTATTTGAATGTTTCAAAAAAAAAAGACCTGGATCCTATACGGTATGAACTTCATCATCATCATCGGTATTTGAATGTCTTAAAAAAGATCTGCACCCCACACGGTATAGAATACATCATAATCATAGGTATATGAATGTCTTAAAAAGACCTGCAGTCTAACCGGTATATACTTCAACATCATCATCGATATTTGAATGTCTTAAAAAGACCTGCGTCCTAAACGGTATAGACTTCATCATCATCAGTATTTGAATGTCCTAAAAAAAAGACCTGCATCCTAAACATTATAGACTTCTTCATCATCATTGGTATATGAATGTCTTGAAAAAGACCTGCATCCTAAATTGTATAGACTTCTACACCATCATCGCTATTTGAATGTCTTAAAAAAGACCTGCATCCTAAACGGTATAGCCTTCATCATCATCATCATCATCGGCATTTGAATGTCTTAAAAAAGACCTGCATCCCAAACGGTATAGACTTCATCATCATCGGTATTTGAATGTCTTAAAAAAGACCTGCATCCTAAACGGTA
>JAECUM010030377.1:0-44320 GCA_016617855.1 Megalonaias nervosa
CACACTATTCTGCATATCCTAAGAGGTAATCAATGGAGGCAGGAGCTGCATTGACTCAATAATCAGCAGGTAATTTTCTGCCATTTTCAAAATAAGGCCCAGGGTTCATGGAATTGGGAATATTTTCACCTTAAAAGGTTAAATTAGGAATTTTTTACACCCTATTTATTTACAAAAAATTTATAAAGACAATAAATAAAATAGTTGTCTACTTTTTGATCAGACAATAAATAAAATAGTTGTCTACTTTTTGATCAGCAGTTTAAATCTTTCATGAAGTGCATTTTCCAGGCAAACTGCACCAGATTTTGTAAAATTATATCTGATTGGTAACTTTTGAGAAAAATGGAGTGCTTTTGGCACTAAGAATGGAACCAAATTCAGCCCCAAAAGAGTCCATGACAAATCCCTAGTTAACATGATAGCCTAACAACCCTTTCTGGAGGGGATTCAAATCCTACTATCAGGTCAGGCCAGTCTGGTTGTAATCCTGGCATTTCAAAAGATTCAACCATCAGAACACTCTATTATAACTATCATAATCAACACACTCTTAGACTATTATAACCATCACCATCAACACACTCTTAGACTATTATAACCATCACCATCAACACACTCTTAGACTATTATAACCATCACCATCAAAACAATCTATTATAACCATCACCATCAACACTATTATAAACACCACCATCAAAACACTATTATAAGCTTCAACATTGTTTTATAAGAATGTTCTCTGTGATATTTACAACACACTGTAAGAATATCTTGAGTGATATTTACAAAACACTATATTATAGCCATCAAAACACACCATTATAACCATCAACATGCTCTATCATAATGATCAACACCTTTTATTATAACCATCAACCATCAACAAACTCTTTAAAAGCAAGCTTTCTGTGATATTTACAAACAATTAAGAGTTTAATATTGTTTATCTGTATGTAAATATATAATCATGTACATTTAATTTGTATTGTGTGATTTACGTTTACCCAAAATTGACAGTAGGCATTTGGGCATACTTGACTCATGATTTTTTTAAATATAAACAACATACAACATAGCTAATTCTATCTATGCTTGTAAATTATACATTAAGATAATTATCAATCATTGGTAAACATGTTTACATGGACTTTGACCTTAGAAGTTTCTAGAAGTGATCTTGCTGATGAATTTGACGGAAAAATGACCATCATCCTGGTTATGTTATTGTGTCTTTTACACTAAAGGTTGCTCATATCAGAATTGCTCATTCCTATCTTAACATAAGTCTTTAGAAGAATCAATTTATGTTAAGTTTTAACTTGAGAAAATTTATTTAAATAATTCATTGGAATTACAAAGACTCATTAATTATTTTCAGACTAATTCACTATTGCGGGATTACTGTGAATTCATTCAAGGACATTTTGGATTTTATCATTGTGATATATCAAGACTATAGCACATCAACACACTATTCCAGGCTATGGGCACATCAGCACATTCAAGATTGGAATTTACTTGGAACACTACTGAAGCCCATTCAGAATACTCTGTATTTTTGGACTTGTGATAGAACTTTTAGGACTACAGTAAAACCTGTTATGAGAGACCACCTCTTCTGCAAACAAAAATGGTCTCCCAAGACAGGTGGTCTCTCATACCAGGTTTGTACAAAAAGACCAGTTTCCGAGGTCCAGTTTCAGAACAATTTAAAGAAAAATAACCACATTCACTGCCCATATATTCTATTCTTTATTAATAGTTCTTGATAAAATATTGTATGCATTCATCTGAAAACAAAATTATATAGCAATAAAGATAAACTTCTATCATTAAACATGAAATCACATTTACATCTGAAGATTACATGTACATGTAATAGCATATGAAATCAGTTCTGATTTACTCCTTTTCCTTTATAACACATTAAATTTGTTTTACTGACGTTTGAACTGCTATTTTGTGAGTGGTCTGCTCCTTTTCACTTTGTTCAGTTACAATAACTATTTTCTCCAGCCTTAAAATTTGTCTCTTTTTAGCTGGAGGTTTGTTCACTGTTATTAAGGTTCCAGGTGTTAACATTATTAGTGCTCAGTTGTAATATCGACTATAAAGACGGTTTTGACTGGGCTTTGGAAAAATATGAAAAATCTATACATGTGAATTGCATATCTAACAATTAATGAAATAAAAAGAAACAGTTATCTCATCCAGAAAGAGAATGGCTTAATTCAAAGAAGACATACAGGGATTAACTCTATTAACAAAGAGTGTCACCCGGTCGCACCAACTTGAATAGACGACAGCTTGGTGATTGGGATGTAATCACAGTAACATCAGGGGAAAAAACAACAAACATCGCAAGTCTTTAACACTATCAGTTGAATCCCACAAATGATTATCTCTTGCTGGTTATAGATTGTGTAAAATATTTTTGTTTTGGTTTTTTCTTTTTTTCTTTTTTTTTTAATTGATAAATTGTATATCTTTGATAACAATATAATTATATGTATGACTGTTTGTCTCTAGTTTATTTTATTATTTTGCTGGTTTAATAGACAAAGACTTTGTTCACCCTCAGGCAATATGGATTAACTCTAAAGACAAATGAAATATGCTATCACTACATCAATTTGGGCACAACAATGGCAATTTGCGACATGTATATTAGCCTGGTTTACGGACTGTAAACATCTATCAACAGTAGTCACAATCCTTTTTTTTGTTCTTTTTATGTTTGTTTTTTTACCAGAACAATCGATACTAGTCAATCCATCATTACAAATGGTTCGAACCATGACCTCCCACATCCAAGGTGAATGCTGTAACCACTTAGGACGCCACGAGAGTGCCAAATAAAATTGGTGAATTTAAATGAACTAGTTGGTTCCACTCTATTCTGTTACTTAGTTTAAGACCAATGAGTCCTATCAATACAATCATATACACAAAAAAACAATATTATAACTGGTATTTTTTATATTTTAATAATTCCAAATAAAAAAATTCTTATAATTGTGATATTTTATCTTGTAATAATTTCCGGGGGGGGGGGGCTTTTTAAAAAAAAAATAGTTCATATCAGTTGTAGAGCATTCCTTCAGTGAATGAATACTGACAGCTCCTGGAACAGCTATTTATGGAACAGGATTCTCCATCAAGAACATAACCACTGCATCAACATCAAACAAGTAATTCCACCAATGGAATTATTCTCAATGGTATCCAATCTAATGTTTTGAACATTCCACATCATGTCTTAATATTTTATCTAAACAGGCATGTGTATTCTGAGTAAAGGCTCAATATTCAAAGAGAAGGCTGTGCTTTTCTACTGGACATAAAATGACTCTAAGATCTGATGCTTTCATGGATGGGTTCAACATAATTTGGCTGATTCATCATTGTCCACTCTCAAGAGTAACCAATTTTCATTTCGTTAAATCTGTTTTAGTGTTCATTAATGATCACTGCAGGGGCTCATTACAAATGAAATTAAGACTATTGATAGAAGGTTATATGGATAGGGGTTGAAAATTAGTCCTACAAAGCAAGACATTGACCCTGACAGTTATGATGCTGGAGAGGTGGAATCTGCCTCCCTCCCCACGTTGTAACTATCAGGGTCAACATCTAATGTTGTAGGACTAGGGGTTTAAGTGTTATATTATTATTCTTGGGACTCTCGCTCTCTCCCTAATCTATATCCATTTACGGTTTTTAATTTCATTTGGAACAAGCCCCAGTGAAAATGCTGTAGCCTCAATATTTTTCTTATGAGATTTTGAGTTTTCCAGCTCTGAGATAGGGGTTTACTTATCATATTTACTCTTTTAGAGATTTAATTGATTAGGTTTCTGGTCATCCATCCTCTTTGAGAGATTAAATTGTTTTGGTTTGTGGTCATCCTGTTGTTCAACTTGGCAAGTGACTCAAGTTTAGCTGGTTCATTTGAAATCCTGGCTAACTCAGCTTGTAAAATGTTCAGAAGGCACATCATAGGTCAGGGTGTTCGATGTCTCCATTTATGAAATTTATCTAGTATGGTAAATTTAGTGAAAATTTTCAGAATTCTGCCGTTCTTGAAACTACAGCTGCATACAGTATACTGACAATACAAAAGATCTTGACCTTCAGTAATGCAACATTTATATCCTGTTACGACCCTGTAGTTAAATTACATATGTGTTAAAATTTAAATTCTTCTAATTCTTTGTTTCATTTTTATTTTATTTTTATATCACTAAAAGTTATTATTATTATGGTGATGATTATGTTAGCAAGGTCTAATAGTATGTTAGAAACATCGTATTTATTTAAAACGTAAATGTGACTCGTGTAAGCACGATATTTGCATGACGGTTTTTCGTATCAAGTAAACAGTGAGAAAGAGCTATGTAAAAAATTGGCTGGGACCACGTTATTACTTGTTTACGCTTTTGTAATGTCCAGATGGATTGCGAAATCACATGTGTCCTTCATGCGTGTGTACATGTAATGACGCATTAGCTTGTTTTAAATGCTCAGTTACCTGTAAGAAATTTTTGGAGTCAGTGATAGTCATAGTCGTAGTCAGTCATAGCTGAGAGTCACATCATAACATCTTGTAGAGTTAGTAGTATGAATAGATGATGATCCTCTCTCAGAGACCCCCCCCGCCCTCCAAAACGTCGTATGTTAACATTTTTGTCAGCAGCCCTTTTAGCTCAAAATAATGACTTTCACATGATAAGGCTTTTTCTAACACATTTTCTGACAAAAATATGTTTTGTCAGGCAGGGTGGGTCTCTGAGATAGGATACATCATCTCTTCCTACTACTATGACAATCTCTCTTATTGATACAAAATGTTATATTAAACAAATGAAATATATATAATGGCTTACTATAAACCATCAATAAGACATGTTGGATTTGATCTAACAAATAGATTTTGTAAAAGATTTAATTCGATCAAAGCAGCGTCAGGTTATACTGGTATAAAACCTAAAATAATAAGCGATTGTATTAAAAAAGTGGGCTATCATATATCGCCGAAATATGGATCAGTATGGTTATTCGCGACTGAAAATGATATGAGAATAGCGGGTTGGGCAGATGATGTGATGACATTTATCGATAATTTGGTTGATATATTATTTGATAAGGATATTTCTAAGCAAAAATATACAGCGCGGGGTGACATTCGGTCTACCATTCCATAGTTATATCAGATAAACCTAATGAGGTTCCGAATCTTTGTTTAGACATTTACCCCCAAAAGAACCCCTAAATATCCGAAACCGAAACTTTAGAGGTTCAGAGGGCTGTCCGTACGTGTAGGTTTTGTTTGCCCCCGAAAGAATTCCTAAATATCCGTAACCGAAACTCTAGAAACTCAGAGGGTTGTTTATACACATGTAGGTCTTATTTTAGTGACCAACCAGATTCTGTTTATTGCCTTACAAGAATTCCTAGATATCCGTAACCGAAACTCTAGAAACTCAAAGGCTGATTAGTCTTTGTGACCTGGAATCTCATTAGGTTTATTTTTAGTTTTGCGATTGTGTCTTTTGGAATGGCCCTTGTGTGGGTACCCCTTTAGTGAAGTCACAAGGTCACGACCTCATATCGCCCCCCGCTGTATATTTTTGATGAGATGATATGATGATGATGATATGATGAAATGCCGTCTTCACGCCAGCACACCAACCCCCAATGATCAACCAATGGGTGATTCACAAAAGTGAATCCACCACGTGTTGACGTAGTGGATTGGTGTACTCTGAAGACGGGGGGGGGGCTGGAGCCCCCAATAGATTATAAATCTTGGCTTAAAATCGCCCCCGCAGACATATATGTCTTTCACGAGTATCGAACCACGACCCCCAGGATGAGAGTTTCAGCACGTTATCAATTGAGCTATCGGACGCATTTACGTGTTTAAGATAAAATAGTTATCATATGGTTGCCAAAAGCACAGTAGTCCTAAAAACTACAGTGTTCGATTTTCTTAACAAAAACCACATTTTATTTTTCCAATTTCCAAAAAATATAGAAATATATAATTCTGCATAACACGAATAATACTGATAGCCGATTTCTTAACATATAGGCAACAGAATTCTCTGTTCGCCGTTACCATGGAATAATCAATAACAGACCTAATAACTACAGCCAGTCACTAGACAATAAAATATTGATTGCCTGTTATGCACTCTGTGAAACCTGTAAGTGGATGTTATGTAAACAAAGAATACAGTATTATTATTTTGTCAGTTTGGAGCGAACTGCATAGAAGAAATCAAATAATTCGTATGGAAAGTGAATACCGCATATGCGTTCTTGCAAGTGGAAGTAAACTACAGACAAAAAATATGTAATAGCATTATGCAGATCATAGATTTTCTTGTTTGTTTCACTAATTATTTAATAACAAAACTGCACAGACAAAAATATGCCCTCGCATGATACATATAACCAGATCTGGTAATGTTGGCATTCTATCAAGTCATATACGGTTGGCATTAGGGAGAAAATCTACAGTATTATTATTTACGTAAAGGAAATTTCTAGTTATTTTAACAAATACAGAACTGCACCAGAATTTGTAAGTCTTAAGAATGCTGTCATATTTACATTTCACTAAGAAATACGTACAAGTATATATTTTATGTTCGGCAACTTGTGAATGATTTTAAACTAAACCCTAGCGTTATTATCTCCCTTTTTTAAAAACTATATTTCTAATTCTATGGAAAGTATGTCCACATTCGCTATTAAGTATAACATGTTTTCGTAATTATATAACAGAAACTTAATTCTGCCAGATACCTTACGGCGACTTTCGAATAGCTCTTTCATTGCTAATTTGCTTAGAAGATATTTGCTACCTTTTGCAAAAACTTTTGACCTGTCCAAGTCTATGATGATTTTTGTGTACTGACCTTGGCTTATTGGATTATGTAAATTTTCATATTTTGATGAAAGCGCATCTCTTAAATTTTCGAGATACGGAAAATACTCGCTATCGTCTGTTCTAATAAGAGAAAGTTTTATTCTATCAAATTTACTAAAACAAATACCTGAAACTTCATCATTAAGTTCAAATGATAATTGTTGGCTATTGACCATTATTTTTTTTATTTTGCTATTAACTCCATCGGCTAATGTTAAATTTTCAAACATTATTTCTGATGCTTAGACAATATTACTTAAATAATGTCCAAGCGCGAGAGTATTAAGTCCGTCTTTGCAATACCTTTTATCATCGAAATTACTTAGTCCACGTTTTATAATTGTATTTGTTTCAAGCTTATGATAATTAGTCCTAATTACATTGGTTTTAATAAAACTGACGCTATTGTTAAGAGCAGCTTTGAAATCCTCAAAATGTATCATCTTTTTCACATATCCGCGAGGGATACCTTTAGCTTTCTTGGTCAGTTTATTATCATCTAATATGACAGCATACATTTTGCTTCTTAGTCCAACAAACTCTCTCACAGGTACAAACATAAACTCATCTTTCATTTTTCCAATAACTTTCTTGTTAGAATTATCATGAAATTCACTACATGCTGGATAATCTGATAAATCGAACAAATCTTTATTATCGTAAATATCTTGATAGACATTTTCACAATTTATATCATATACTAGAGAGTCAGTATCAGTAAATAACAACTCCGAATCTGGCCACATTTTTTTGGTAAAATTATAATGAAAATCGTACATCAGCCACTTTGATATATCAAGTACAGCTGCACCAACATAGATTGGCTTATTTAACTTTAAATTTGTCTTTCGTCGTTGTATTGCGGGAAGATTTTCATTAAATATTTTCATACTAACAAAACTATCGTCGCTAACTAATTTATTTCTGCGATTGAAATCATTAACAATTTCAATCGAAACTCTCCTGCGTATATTTTCCATAGTCTTACCAAACACTGAGTTGTTCATTAACTTGAAAAAGTTTTACTCAAATTCGGTTTTAGCTACGGCACGACGTCTTGTATTTAGGTCAATATAATCCGCCATCCACCGCGACTGATTAAACTTTAACACGCGATGGACTTTTCTCAGAATTAGTCCAGCATCTACTGCTTGCTTTAGATTTTTGTAATGCATGACGTCATTTCTTTTATATAACAAATTTGGAACTAGCTTGTTAGCGATAGAACTTTTTGCCGTTGTCATTGCTCGTTGTTCAGGCGATAATAAACTGTAATCAATCATCATCGACTCTGCGCAAAACGGATAGTCGTTATGTAGATCATGTAACGAACTGGGATAGTCTAGATCAACTTCAACAAAGTATGAAATATCTTTCGGAAGATTTTTTTCAGTTTCTTTAAGAAATTGGTTCGGAGTTATCCAATGAAACCCACCGCAAGGCATTGGCTGTGACATGGCCCACCCGTACAAATTCACACAATCGAGATAAATAATGTAACTCGACGGATGATTTTTATCGTGATTTTTTAGGTATTTATTATTAGCCGCTGCATATTTTTTTGTTATGACGCTAATTCCGCCTCTGATGCCTTTTTCAATAAAGTTAAACATATCGACATCTGTTAAAAGATCTAATTCTATTTTGCTAGTTTTTAGTAGAGCGTCCCAAGACAACCCCGGAGCAGAATAATACCAACAGGGGTCTAATCCGTAATTTGCATGACTAACCTGACGAAAATTCTCGAAAACATCTGCTAGCAATAATACATCCGTTTTTAGATATAAATCATGATAATCGCCAAATGTTTTACAGGCAAATTTATTCCACATATCTTGTGCATATTTATACTCGTCGTCGCTGATGTTTTCATTCTTGAGCTGCGAGTAAAATTTATCTTTGTCAGGTAGAGAAGTTTCATTAAATCTGATCCAATCGTCAAGGTACTCATAAGGAAAGATACCTTTTTTTGTCAGATCGACATAGTTTTCACCGAAGCAGCTGCGCAGATTATTAAAATTACTGCAGCCTTTAACGAGCTCGTCTAATGATGCTGCCATAAATTGCATGCTGTCGATAAAGCGTAATTTGCCGAGGGTCACCGACATATACTTTTCAAAATTATTTGGAATACATTTTATTACGTTATTCAATTTTAGTTTAGCTTTAATGTTTTTATCACCAAAAGCTTCTACAATGATGTGACTGTCATAGCCACGAAAGTTATGTAAAACTACGGTAATAAAATCTGGAGCATGAAATTTCAAATTGCAACTGTTATGAGCTGCTCCGCGATACTGACCGGTCAAATGACAGTGATCTCGCACCTTGGAGTCCCCCAGCAACTGTTCGCAAATATGACAATTAACTGCCTCATCAAAGTCGAGTTGTTGTTTAGACGTTATTCTGATCGGAGCTGTTCTAAGTAATCTGTTAGAAATTGTATTAACTTCGTCTATTAAATTTTTTAATAACCACACGGCTGGATTTTCACCTCTATATAACCTTATCGGAGATGAAAATTTATCGCTGGCGCAACAAACTATTTTATAAGCTACACCACAAGGAATATGCTGTTGTATTTTTCTGGTACTTGATTTGTTCGGATTATTTTCTGCTCCAGCCACGGGAACTAGTAGACACTCGAAATCGGCGTAAATAACAAAAGGAATATTTAGTTTATGATTATAATTTTTGAATTTTAATATTTTTTCTTTTTCGCTAGGCATAGTTATTTTTTGAACGTTGACGCAGTATTTGAGATGCTCTTGCAGTCTTTCATTGTTAGTAAAGCCGTGCAGACACCTATAACAGAAATATTTCTTGTTTTTGTTTTTACTGTACTGTCCGCCAACTAATCCGTTAAAGTTTTTTATCCAACAGTAATGTCCCTGAAAAAATAAAAAATTTATTGTCTTTTGCGAAGCATTTTCTGAAATATATCTCGGGTAAACATTTTCTCGTTCGTCTAGTCCGAAAACATTTACTGAGATACCGTTTTGTTTTTCAAACTTTGGCATATGATTTTCTGCTACTGGAAAGTTGATGCCATCAAAATTGAGTTCGTCTTTGTGCGGAAAATACTTGTTGACCCGATCGGAATTTTGTTCTTTGGGAAACATCGCGGAAAGAATAGACCACCGGAAACATTTATCGTCGTTGTTTTTGACATTTATACAGCACTTTTTGTTCTTAATTTTTTGAGGAAGATCGCCGTACAAATTACCGCGAAGTACGTTATATTTTGCTGTGTGAAATAAAACTGCTTTTATCATTTCGAATTTCCAACCTGACCCTGACGAAGTAAATTCTTCTAGTTTTTTGTTTATTTCTTGGTGTATTTCATCGGCGACCATGGCAATGTTTGTTCCAGTTAATATCTTCCTCGATTTAGCTGTTAAATAGGGTTCCGAGATTTCGCTGTCAAAACTTTTTGTTTCAAAAATTACGTCAAGTACATCTTTGATAAAATCGTATGATATTGGACTATGAGTTTGATACTTTTATGACCCGTAAGTTCTCGAGCTATAACGGGTTGTAAAAGATGATATAAATTTGTAGAGCTAAAATTAGCTAATATGGTCTGATCGTCGAGTTTGTAACTGTTATCATAGCCTGAAAATGCCGAAGCAATTTTTTCGGATTTGATAATGCTCTTTTTGGCAATGTCTCGCAATTTCAACATTATATGTAATAGTAATATTGTTTATTTAATTGAAATTTTTTAATTTTTTTAATTAGAGATATAAAAAAATTTTGTACATATATAATGACAGAAATCTTGAAATATCTACCACTTACAGCGGAAGAGCAAGAGATGTATCATGTACATCCGAAGTATAACTTATATGCTGTAAATGCATTAGGTTCTGTTATCAACATAGCAACCGAAAAAGCTATTGGCGTACCAACACCGATTGGTATCTTAATTTCAGTGAAAGGTGATGATACAAGAAGAATTGAAATGTTCAGAAAAGATTTTATTTATACTTTGTTTTGCGGTGATATTCCAGAAGGACAGAGAGTATATAGAGCAAATGGCGCAGTTGCTGATGATAATATTGAAAATTTAGGATTACAAAAAGAATTTCAACCTCATCCAATCTTTAACCTATACGAAGCAAATGATAAAGGAATTATTAGACATATAAAAACTAAAAAAGTATTAGGAAGTTTGCAGAACAGTGGATATCTTGGTGTTAATGTACGTGAAACAAAAACTAATTTTGTTTATTATCAATCTCATCGTTTTGTGTTTGAAACTTTTAACGGACTAATACCTAATAGTTTAGTTATTGATCATAAAAATGGTATTAAAACCGATAATCGTTTGGAAAATTTAGATTTAGTTACGCCAAAAGAAAACACAAGACGTGGAGCCGGTTCTGATGGTTCTAATTTTAAAAATCCAGTCAGACAAATAATTTCAATAAATCTTGAAACGTCTGAGGAAATGAAATTTAAATCAATAACAGCTGCTGGAAAATATCATAAAATTCATCCTCAAAGAATAAAAGATGTCGCCGACGATAAAAGAAGACCAACAACGTCCATGATGACATTTGATAGTTTTATCTTCAGATACGATAATTAATAATATTTTCCAGATCATTACGAGAAAGACAATTATGACCAAATTCCATTATGTCATCGCGATTTAATCGTAACGTCATTATTTTATTTATATCAAGTTTTATTTTATCCGCCGCTGTTAACAAAAATTTATCATATTCGCCCAATGTTATCATAACATCAACAAAATAAAAATTATATCCCAGCAAGCAATTTCGAACTGCTTCGGCTAATTCTTTTTTGTTTAGTATATTAACTCGACAATGATATTTTATTTCCATATTATATATTAATTAGATAAAAAGATTATTATCATAATGAGCTTAATCGAGAGATTAGCTCAACTTTACTCGGAAGATTTTGTTTCAGTTTCTAATGTCACATTAAAAAATATCACCGACGATAGATTTGCTGATTATACTGAAAAAAACATTTTGTATAACTATGACGATGACGAAGATGATGTTGTTGTTAGCAAAAACATTTAAGTAGACCAACAACTGGTCGATATGATGTTAAGTACCACATTGTCAAAAAAATATTAAAATTTAATTTTAACGTTGCCGAGCATCAAATATTTTGGCAACTTATAAGGCCCTTTCTAAACGTAAAAGTACCGGGACAACAAAGAAACATAAAATACGATTTCATTTTTGTTAAAATATTTAATTTAATGCCAGTCGATGATGCGAGAAAATTACACTTAATTTCTTTATGTAAACCAGTAAAATGTAGGTCAGTACTAATAAAATACGAGCAAATTTATAATAATATTGTTCAGTCGCAGTCGATGCAATCGCAGTCGATGCAATCGACCGAGTTGGTACCCAACTAATAAATTTATCTCTATATCCGCGCCATTTAACTAAACTTTTGTTGCCGCGCTTTCTAATAACTTTTTCAATAACAAATATATCTTGTTCTGTTTTCTGAAGTTCTTGTTCGTAAAAACTGCCAGTTATAGGTTCTCCTAGCAAATCTTTCAACGAATATGTAACTGGTATTGTTAAAAGTACTTTATCAACAACAAATACTTCTTCGCTCCAGTTCGGAGTAAATCCCTTTTCAAACGTTTTTTTCGTCAATGAAATTCTAACTTTATCGCCAACTTTAAATTTATGTCTTCGGTACATGTTTTCATTAGCTAGTATTGGATTTGCAATAGCGTCATTTGGTGACATTCTAGTGGTTCGGTGTTTCGTGTTATTATATTCGTCAACAATTTTCTGTAAATTGTCGATGTATTTATTCGTGTTTTTAGCTGTCAAATACTTATGAATTTTTTCGTTAAGCGTGCGATTAAATCGTTCGACAACGACGCTTTTCCCCTCATTTCCAGTAACGTATTTTTTAATGTTATTTTGTTCCAAAAACTGCTCGAACTTTTTGTCAAAAAACTCTGCTCCGTGATCAGTCCAGATTCTGTTCGGCTTTCTTTCTGTAGTTGTTATTATGTACTTTAGCGCGTCAATCATTTAGGTTCCTGTTTTATCCGAAACCGGTACACTAAATGCATATTTACTGAAAACATCGATAACATTAAACAAGTATTTCTTTGGATCGCCATCAGCGCCAACGTTAAATTGAGCTAGATTTGACATATCAACTAAATCTATCGCCCAAATGTCATCAACGGCATTTGCTACAACCTTGCGTCGCGGAAACTTTTTTTTTAGGTCTATGTAGTTCGACTGCAAGCGACGTTGTCGCTGGGTCATCATATAAGTCTCTACCGAGACCAAGTTTATATTTTGCTCCAATAATACCCTGTACCAGCCTTCGGTCAACACGCTCTCGCATATTTTCTGGTTTCATTTCGCGAAGTTCGTCTAACATCACTTTGTCGCAGCTGTGTTTTGTTTCGCCACTAGGTTGCTCAATATCTCTGTAGCAGATATCATGATGCATTGCTATTGCGTCAACTTGATTGTAAGGCTCCTATCCTGGCAGCGGATTATCATTTTCGTCAAGTTGCTCATCAAGCGGATTCCACGGACCGGTATATTTATGGCCTGGCAATGTCCATCCGCCTTTCGGTTTCGGCAGTTTGCCAATTAATTTATGTATATCTATGCCCGTTCCAATTATTTCTCTGTTATTGCATTTCTGGCAATATGTAACAATTTTATTTTGCTCGAGACATAAATCTCTATCGGCGTCGCAGTTGCACGTCATTATTTGTTTAGTCGTCTACTAAAATAACGTCAGGACAACCCGCCCCGGACTTTGTTGCTGGCAAAAACATACTTTTTCTTTTTCCACAAATTGCGCAAATACTTTTCAACATTATTCTATTATTCTTCGTTTTTTCCGTTTTTTCGTCTTTATTTTCTGTTTTAGTTTTACACTTAAGACAATATGTTGACATTGTTATATTTGTAATTTAGATAAAATTAATTGCAAGCTTTAGGTAGCTATACAAAATTAATTGCAAGCTTTAGGTAGCTATACAAAATTAATCGCGATCTCATCATTAGCGTGAGAGGGTTGTTTGTCAAATTGCGAAATAAACTTTAAAAAATCTGGATTTTTGGTCATCTGTTTAATGAACATTATGCAATAATATCCACAAGCGGAAGTTCCAACTGGTTGAATCTGATTAGAAGAATAATTTATTATTTTGTTTTTACTCATATATCTTTTTACCGCGTCACTTGGTGGAATTCCGAACGATTCGAAATAATTGTTATCAAAAACAGCTACCCAATGTGTACCAGACCCGTCATTAAAATCTTGTATATTTATAACACAAGAACCCGGCGATGATGTCGCTGACGATGCAATCGCCGCAAGTTCATCTTTGGAATAAACTCCGTGAAATTTTTTTACTTTTTTAAGTTGATCAAGTATATCAAAATTACTTAACGCAGGCGACGAAGTCGGCCGCGACTTTATCTCCTTGTTCCTGGCAGCATTAGTCCTCGTCCTCGTCCTAACAGACCCGGCAATAGACTTCCCGCCAATCCTGCCAGTAATGGGGCTATTGGAAGAAATCCACCTTGTGTCTTTTTTTCCGTCGTCGTTTTTCTTTTCGTCGTTGTCTTTTTTCGCACAGTTTTTCGTTTAGGCATTATATTTAATCTTTAGACAAAAATTTTCTTTATTCCACTACCTTTAACTGCCTTTTCTGATGCGCCAGATACTGCTCCTGACGCTGCTGCTAGGCCTAATGTACCAAGTACTGGCAAAATTTTAGGCAGTAATGTTTTGGCTATTACTGATAGTGCCGGACCGAAGAAACCGCCGTGTTTTGACATCGCAGTTATTTGTGCAGCGCTTAAATTTAAAACGAAAGGTTTTTTGCGATCGTATTTATTTGCTTGATTTTTGGTTAACAATAATTTTGTTAAAGTCCCCAAAGCCTCTGGGTTGACCTTCAATGAAACCGACCTCCGCTTCGCAACAGCAGCTGCTAATTTTTTTTAACTTGGCCATCAGTTAAATGTATTTCTTTTATAATATATTTTGTCATCTTATATAACGATTACAGATTAAACTTGTATTGTCATTTTACCTCCAATGGAGTCGATTGTAACAAATCTGTCGCTTATCACTAAGATATATACGTTTAACGCCGCTGCTGGAACGGCTCCGAGTGTCCAAGTGATTTCAATATCAACTGTGCTGTCTACAGATCGCTCGCTATGTTTACTAACATCAAAGTAAAATATCGGATAAAGTGTACGAAATTCGTCTACTGATATTTGAGTTCCATCGCCAGTATCTTGATATTTCTGCATTGAGTCGAGCAGGTACATGTACGGTCTAGTAATGTTTTTATTCTCATCATCTGTAAAATTACATTCTATCGCTCGATCTGGATATTGTTTTGAATTTATTCTGGCATATATTCGTCTAACATTTGCGCTATCAAATATTGCATTATTTTGTTCCTGGTTGTTACGTCGAGCTTGTCTCTGAAATGCAACAAATAATTGACGCGGTAGTTGCTCTCTCGATGTTGTTGTAACTCGCCATGTGTAGTCGGTGGTATTCGGAACTGCTGTTTGATATATTTTATGTTGCTGAAAATAAATTCTATTAGTATGTTTTTGCAGCATATCATTTAATTCTGCCATTTTGGTGATTGACGGAGTTATTCGTGGCATCCATAGCGCAAGTTTGTTTATGACAAATTGTACATCATCCCCGCCAGATCTGAGAAAACAATCATTTCGTTCTGCTCGATCTAAAATAATGGCAGCATCATTGTAATTTGACGTGATTCTGCTGTAAGTTCTCTTCGCTTAGCATAACCTTCATTGTAACGTCTATTTCTTACGCTAATTGCGTTATTAATCAAATTTAACATTGCAGTACCGTCAGCACCACCAGCTGGTGGTGTTATACCAAGATTGTTACAAGCTGCAGTAAGTGAAACTCTTGTAGCGGCTGCATCAGCATTAGCAACTGGTGCGGCTATGCCAAGCACAGCAGCATTAGCAATAAGAAAATCTCTCACATTTGCAGCGCTTGCATCAGCATTAGCTCCAGCAGCTACAGTAGCTGCTTTAGATAAAAAAATTTCAACTGATGCAACAATACCTGCACCAGCATTTCCAGTATCTTTAAACCACATCATATTAGTTGCAGTAGATTTGGAGTAATCATCGGAAAACGAAATAGTATTTAATATTGTACTTGCAACTTGTAAGTGACTTGAAATATCTTCGACAGTTTGATTAGCCAGCTGATATCGAGCACTTCTAAACAAACACCAACCATTGTTTATAAGAACTACTTCTACGTTAGCTGCAATTTCGACAGGTGGAACAGCTGTTGTCATAATCTGACCACGAACTTCTAACATTGCTTTGTGAGGAAGTAGAAATACGTCCTCGTCTTGTGTATTAAATGTTCTAACGCCAGTTTTATTAGGTTCGTTAGAATTTTCATCAAGATATCCAACATACTCAAATTCCGTTACTGTGTTGTCTGTGTCATAAGTTTCTGCAAAACCGAGATAATTTTTCACAGACATTTTTTTATTTTATTAGGTTATATAAAATTATTGCGGCGCTGTTACTTTAGATATTAAATTTTGTATAATCTGCTCGCCCTTTGGTGATAAAAGTTTTTTTGTTGTTGTTATCATCGCGCGTTGGGTTTCTTTTGTTGGTGCGATTTCTGAAATAACTTGTTTGATTGACGGTGCCGCATGCGCCTTAGGTTCGCCTTTTACTTTATCAGATATTTTTTGTCCCACTGCAGTTCCAGCAGCAGATGCAGCTCCAGTTGCAAAAGCTTTACCCGCGTCAAGTGCAATTGGCGCAACTTTACGAGCTAATCCCGGGATATTTTCAACAATTTTAGTAAATATATTTCCGAAAAATCCTCCTACTATTTTTCTTCTGTAAACTTTTTTTCTGTTTCATTATATCTGAGGTTGTATAATTTTGTTGTCAATCACGAAGTGATTGTGCGTAGGTGCACGTAATAAGTAACAACTTCGTTATTTAAATCCAACTGTCTTCCAGATTGGTCTGTCAATTGCATATTTACTTCTGTTATTTGATTTTCAACATTTAGCGGATAATAAATAATATGACGCGGATTGATTTGCATGAGAGAACCGGGTGGAACTTCTGGCGAAAAACTGTATATTGTCTGACCTTTGCTGCCTTTGGCTGAATAAGAACCAGACGCGATCGAGCAATTTACCAATATCGTGTTAACCTCGCTTATATTTACTGGAAATTCACCGACAAATGTTTCGGGATTTTCATCAGAAGGAAGATAATTTCGATGTTTATATCCAATCAATGATGCAAAACCTTTATGTAAAACAACAATAAGATTATTCTTTAATGTTAGTCTAGCTCTCAATGTATTATAATTCGGTGCTAGCTCAAAATCGTCTGCATTACCACCATGCTTTGTTAAAAATTCTTTTATCGTTTTATTCAGATCAGTTATATTGTAGGCCCCTTGTGGAATTTCAATATCTACTCTTTTCCTAAATATCTGAGTATTTTTTAGATCTTTCATAATAAATGTAAAATCATCATTAATACCAGTTTTAATGTTTGCCATGGCGTTCCAACAAGTGCAAGAAATTAATCCAATTTCATATTGTTTCTCACGATCTAGTTCTATTGGCGGAATATACTTTACTGAAAAGTTCGCGCTATCTTTATCAGATTGACTAGAGTCGAGTAATAGCGTTGCTGACATTTATTATTATATTTTCATAAAATTAAGTCGCCGCGATTAAGTCGCGGTGCAAAGCATCGTATTCATCAGATGCTAATAAATTTCTCGATCTCAAATTATCAAGTATGTCAATAATTTCATTGTCGATTTCAGCACCAACATTTCCTGCTTCTTTTGATGATATCAATAGCATTAATCTGCCGATCATTTCAGTAACTGATGCGAATATTCTGACGCCTGTTCCTGTTATTTGTTTTTCATATTCTTTTACACGATTTTTATCAAATGTTTGAAACAATTTCCTTTTAAAATTCCAACCCTTACCGTAACCTTTTTCTCTATCATTCTGTGCTGTTCTTTTAAATGTGAGAGCAATAATACCATATCTCATTTTATCATAAAGAGGAAGCATATCTTTTTCTTCTATGGCTGCGTCCAACTCATTTTTGGTATCAGCTATGTCTCTTATTTTTTCATTTAATTTATCGATTAATGTTTCATATTCCATATCGGTCCATCCAATTATATTATCAATATCTTCTATATTTTCTTTCTCTAAAAAATCATTGTATTCACCTTCTGTTATCGCATCATTTGCTCTTTTTATAAACCATTGTCTTTTCTCTCCAACCTCCATAAACCTTACAGTAAGCTCACCAACTCTTTTTTGCTCCTCTTTAATATCTTTTATTTCTCTTGATAAATTTGTTATAATATTTTTAATTTCTTGTGTTGTTAATACTGCTAATCGTCGTTCAAGTTCCAGCGGATTATTTATCAAACGATCTAATTCAGCTTGTCTCGCAGCAGGATCAGCTATATTTGCTACAAGTGCCTCAGCTAATTTTTTTTTTCCGCATCAGATCTCTCAATAATTCTTCCAGCAGCTGCTTCTTGTTGTTCTTTAACTAGTCCGAGTAAACCTTTTTCCCGTAGTTGCTTAAGTTCTTCTTCTGATAGTGGTTTAGTTTCAGGTTGTTTTCCAAGTAAAGCCTCAGTAACTGGTTTGAAAACTGTAGCTGCTGTTTCTGCTGCAACAACTTGACCGCGCCGTGCTTGCTGTACTAGCTGTTTAAATTTTGCCTGAGACTGCGCAAGTTTGTTTAGATTTTCGATATGTTTTCTATATTTTGCTTGGTTTTCCATTAATTATATACTATTTTCTATAAAAATTATTGTAGATAGTTTTCAATACAACATTTTATTCTTATCATTAGTTAACTTATCGAACAAAAAGAAATCATATCTATTTGCCGTTGCTTGACGGTACAGTTCAATAAATTTATCTTTTGTTACGTCGCCGCATTGTTCGTTCGCGATATTTCTAACGTCAATATTGTCAAGTCCAGGAAATAATATAAAACAGCCAGTATTTCGCCTGATAAATCTGTCAACATTATAATATCCTTGAGCGAGATAAATAGAATTACATTTCTTATTTCGCGACAGTGAAAAATACGATCTGATTTTATTCATTTCCTCGTTGTTTAGCGGAATATCATCAAATACAACTATTTTGTGTTCGGACGAATCGAGTTGATTAACTGGAACAAGTTCTTCCGGTTGTTTAATAATAAAGAAATCTTCGCCAGATTCAAGATCGTCACGAAGTTTGTCATTATAATTGTTAAGTAGCTCGTACTTATCTTGCTGCGGATTAATTGTGTAAATATAAACACGGTCGTAGTTAAAATTATCTCCGAGAAGTAAATTCATAAGCAAATTTGTTTTGCCCGATCCAGTTCTACCAACTATAAGATAATGACAATCTGGAAGTTCATTGTTATGTTTATGTTTCACCAACCGCTCTGTATCAAAGTTTAATATGGACGATTTTGCCATTATATAATTTTATGGTGTATAATTTTGTCAAGCAGTAAATAAATAATGAGCTTTTACTCAAAATTTGGAACATTAGTAGGAGATTCAACAGCCGATAAGCAAGACTTAACCAAATATGCAACTCTTGATCAGCTCAGAAATGAAATTACTAATTTATTAAATATCACAAGTGTCGATCAAAATGAAGTTGTTATTTTCCAAGATAAAGAAGGACGATTAAAAACGAGTAATATACAACTATCAGATGTTCTTGTACGAATTCCCACCGCGGCTGTCAATAATATAGTTATTTTTGCTGACCAAGGTAAAATACAAGATTCGGGCAAGTCCGTTAACGATTATGTTAAAAAAGCTGGCGATGTATTTACCGGTGACATTATTATGTCAAGAAGAAAAATTACATATCTGGGAGATCCAACCTCGGATAATGATGCTGCAACGAAAAAATACGTCGACGATCAAGAATCTAAGTACGTGTCAGTTCGCGGTGGTATAATGCGTGCATTTCTCGACATGAACAACAACGGTATTAATAATCTCAGAACACCAGAAACAGATTTCGACGCCGCAACTAAAAAATACGTCGACGATAAGGAAATTCCAATAATGACTTCGTTAACGACAATCAATGATGGGATTGCTACATTTAGAGCTGATTATATTAATCATGTACAAACATTTCTAAATTTTCGTAGAAATGTAAACAGATCTATTAATGACTTTTTTGGAACTCCGCCAACTGTTATTATTAATCTCGCTGACATTAACACAAGACTCAACGATATCATTAGTGGCATTCCTAATATTATTCAAAAAACTAATCTTATTAAAATTCCTCACAAGCAGATCATTAACATGGTATATACGGTAGCATCAGGAAAAGCAACATGGTCGCAGCAAAATAACACTTTTAAACATACCGCAGAGGTCACTGGTGTATATAGATTGTCTGTATTTAGCAGTGCAAAATTCAGTATATTTACCACATTTCCATGGCGTCATTCAACCGATGATTTTTCTGTAATTGTGTCTTTAGTGTTAAACAAAGATATCGAGGAAACGTTTATGCTGATAGCGGATGATAAAAAGTTAACCGCAGCGACTTATTGGTGGTGTATTGAGTTTGTAGCTGAAACTCCCGAATTAGTTACTTAAATAACGATGTAAAATATGTAAACAAATATTATATAATGAAAAAAAATATAGTCGATTTTATTCATATTTCAGAAAACATTCCGAAACAAGATGTTGACGCGTTAATGCAATATTACAGATATTATCATAAAAATCTTTGGTGCGTCAAACAATGTTACAAATACTATGCAAAAATACTGCGAGTGATATCATATCTACCGCTACTAATGACCGGTTCTGGTATAATTTCAAGTGGCGCATCATTAAATCCGTTTTTGTTAATAATATCTGGTGTCGGTGTTTCTCTTGCAGCAGCTTGTAAAAAAGTTGAACCTAGACTCGCGACTGAAAAAAATGCTTGCAAAACAGCAAGTGTCACCTATAAAAAATTACTTGATCAAATTCGATCTTATTTGCGTGGCATAAAATATGATATGGACGACTTAATACGCGAGTTCCGCATTATTGATAGTATGTTAACAGATATTCTGCCAATGAGAGTCAGCAAATACGAAAAAGATTATAATAAAAAGTAGACGTTTAATTTTATGTGGCTTTAGAAATATCCTTATCAAATAATATATCGACCATGTTATCGATAAATGTCATCACATCATCTGCCCAACCCGCTATTCTCATATCATTTTCAGTCGCGAATAACCATACTGACCCATATTTCGGCGATATATGATAGCCTACTTTTTTAATGCAATCGCTTATTATATTAGATTTTATACCAGTATAACCTGACGCTGCTTTGATCGAATTAAATCTTTTACAAAATCTATTTGTTAGATCAAATCCAACATGTCTGATTGAGTATGACATTATATATATAATATTTTATTCGTTTAATATAACATTTTGACTAATAAGTACGTAGTAGTAGATGTAGTTGATGCATCCTATCTCAGAGACACCTCGGTCCAAAAGCGTTGTATGTTAACATCTTTGTCAGAAAATGTGTTATCATGTAAAAGTCATTATTTTGAGCTAAAAAGAACTGCTGACAAAAATGTTAACAACGTTTTGGGGGGCAGGGGGGTCTCTGAGAGAGGATCATCAACTACAGATACTACTTCATCATTACCCTAGTGTAAAATATAATTAAATATAATGAAACGCAATATATGCAATTTTAACCTTCTTCGATTTTTAACTTTCTTTCGGCTACAGGTATTAAAAAGTATAAGCCAGTCTGGATATATTTCTTTTTCAATGTTCAGATTTTATTCTTGGTATTATTTATATTCTTTAAGGCTCACTGTCCTTAAACTGGGTCACCAAAAGTAAAACAAATATGCTTTTTCCATAAATAACATTCCGAGGTCATATCTTTAATTTAATTGGAAAAATGTATAAAAAAAAAACACCCACAAAAAGCTCATTTTATCAGTCTCTGTAGAAAAGCAGATCACAAAGCAAACTGATTTCACTTTTCATGACTCAACGTTAGGAACATGAATCATAAAGAAATATGCATAAAACTGCGCTGACAAACATTATTTTCGGAAGATGCCACAATCCTGTCTCGTTTTCACCTTGAGATTTTCTTTTCTTTTTGATCTGAGTCGAATATCAGAGTCTTTGGAAAAAGAAAACAAGCAACAAAATAAAAATAAATTTAAAAAAACCAACAAACACCCCCCCCCAAAAAAGAACCCAAACAAAAAGAAACAAAAGCAAGAACAAAACAAAACAAAACAAAACAATACCAAAGAAAACCCCACAACAACAAAATGACATTAATACCACCGTCTCTATATAAACAAGAGCTAGATAATTTTGTACATAATTCAAACATATATAAGTAAGCAAATATTCTTCTCAGTTATTACCTTTGTGGTAATAGAATAAGCAATCGTCAGCTAAACATCAGAAGTACGTTTTATTCACATGTTGAAAATTTTAACATTTTATTGAAAGTTTCTGTAATATAAAGAACTAGGGAAAACAAATGTTATTTCTGATCTGATTGTGATCTTTGAGTTTTGCATAGTTGAAGTGTATGCCCCATTTTATTATCAATTTCAGGTACGAATATGCGTTGTTTACTGACTACTCTATTGTCGATGGAATAATATGTTGCATCATTTAAAAAAGAACGTGCCATATTTACAAAATTTGTGTACTTTCAAAGATTGAATCTGAGAGTTGAAGAGCTGATTTAGTCGACGTTGAGTAACCAGCGTCTACCAACAAAATATCAAGCACCAGTATCTCAATTTTCATGCATTTTCATAACAACAATTATTGTCTATTTCTTCTGTTTCCAGTATGTAAGTGAAATGAACGTTGCGTCTCCTTGGGAAAGGCACTTCGTCTATATTTCCTCGGCGTCATATAGCCAAAAAATAAAAATAAAAAATGTGCGAACGTGACGTTCACCACTACCACCACCATCATAAAAAGAGATGCTACTACTGCTACTACTACTACTACTAATACTACTACTAATAATAATAACAACAACAGCAACAACAACAAAAACAATAATTATGTTTGCGGGGTTTAACCTTTTTGTATTTTTAGGGCATATGTTATAAGTTGGCCATATATGTCTAGGATGTGTTGGTAATCCCACCCCACCCCAGAACCGATTAGAACATCACTCGGACATTTCTGTCAAGTCGAGAAATAACCTTGAATGTCGTTGTAGGAATACAAATACATTTTTATGGATTTGGTATGTCGCCTCGAGCGGCGTGAAAACATATGTTGTAATGGAAAAGACCGATATCATTCCGACTGAATTTGTCTCCTGCGATCATTATGCTATGTGAATAAAACTAGTTGATCTCAACAGCGGCTCATAACACTACGTTCACAAGTTATGATCTCACTGGATTACATCCCATTCACAACTTATGATCTCACTGGATCACATCGCATTCACAACTTATGATCTCACTGAATTACCTCCCATTCACAACCAATGGTCTCACTAGATTACATTCCAGTCACAACTTATGGTCTAACTGGATTACATCCCTGTCACAGCTTATTGGCTAATTGGATTACATCCCTGTCACAGCTTATTGGCTAATTGGATTACATTCCATTCACAAGTTATGATCTATCTGGATTACATTCCATTCTCAGTTTATGGTCTCACCAGATTATAGTCGCATCTTATGTAATCTTATGTAATCCAGTTAGACACTGGATTACATTCCATTCACAATTTATGGTCTAACTAGATTACAATCCAGTCACAGCTTATCGTCTAAATGGATAACATTAGGTCTAGGCCTCAGCCCCTAAGGGGTCTCGAAAAGGGTTTTTTAAATTAAATAAACAAATCTGAAAATAATAAATATACTTTGTTGTATACTTTGTTGTCTTTTAAATCTTTATATCGTTACGTCTTGTGGCCTAAACGCAACTAACTAGACCAGGAAAACCCACCAAGCATTCAATTTTCCAAACTGTAAATTTATTTAAATAAAATATAAAATCAAAGAATTGAAAATAACTTAGAGTGTATGAATTTCTAGAATATCCTAAACTGTACTATCAATTTGATACTAATAGTAGTAATTTGGGATACTACAGCGACCAGGCCTGATCCTAGGATGTGCGGGGTCCAAGGTAGCATGCGGGACCCAAGGCAGCAAGCGATGAGCGCGAGGCCCCAAGCAAAAAAAAAAAAATTGACTTACGGAGAAGCGAGGGGCCCAAAGCGGTTGCCTCATTCGCCTTGCCCTAGGGCCGGGCCTGATAGCGACACGTAGACTTCTATGTTAAATTTGGGAGGTTGTACTATGGCGACAAGGGGAATTTAACATGGGGAATATTGGGACTGTATAGGGACAAAAAATATTGGGACTGTTTAGCAACAAGGGAAATGGAACAGGGGTGACGTCACGGTACTGAACATTGGCAACAATTTCCAAGTGGCTGACCCCAATCGGGCTAAACAGTGACAGCGGAAAAAAGCTATAACACCTGGTGGGGCGGGAATCCGTACCGTTCATACAAAAAACAAAAACACCGACTGGCGAGGTGGGAACGAACTTCCGCTCGGTACTGACCAACGGTACGGGTCGACATCGAGGTCTGTATCAGTGATCTGGGTGATAGCCCATGATGATTTGACATACATTGGATAGTCCGGGTGGAACAGCATCGACGATAGTATGGTAGACGATTCTACTTAGTCCACATCTTGTGACGAGAACAGGTGAAGGGAATGAAGTGAGCTGCGGTTATTTATAGTGGAAGAGCGGATCGAGACGGATTGAGTTCTTTCACCAATCCAAACACGCGTTACAAAATTCATTCACAGCGCGGAGTCTGTCTGAAGAGAGCTACCTGTGAGGTCACATTCCCTATATAGGTGCACTAGCGTCTGTGCGCAGTGAATCAATGCGACAGAGTTAGAACATGACGGAAACTAAGAAGACCATGAATTGGGGTGCACCGGCCGAGGAGACGAGAAGTGATGGCATAGGAGCGGCTACCAAAGCAAACACGGTCCTACTTCAGAAGAGAACGATTTTAATTGGGATTTAGTGGATTTTCTCTCTTCTTTACAAGAATTTGTTCCGGTACCAGTACCTTCTCCGCCTTCTCCTTCTTTACCACAAGTCGAGGATTTTAAACAGAGACAGAAAGAAGAATAGGAGAAATTTTTGCAACAGCAGAAAGAAGCGGAACAAGATTTTCTCATTCAACAGCAACAGCGAGAAGAAGAAGAGGCAAGAAGAAAACGACAGGAAGAAGAAGCAGAGAAGAAACAAGGTCTAGGAGAGAAAGAGGTCAGAGAACGTCAAACGGTGACGGTACTCTTAGACATTTTGGCAGAGTTAAGGAGTCTGAAACAAATGTATCAGACTTCTTTAATGCGACCCAAGAGAAAAAGACCATCCCGAGCCAAACAGTCCAACCCCGTCCACACACCTACTACGTCTGAGATACCAACTGTAGTGATCTCTACCAAATCGTCGACAGTAGCAGGGTCAGAAGTAGGCCTTGGCCGTGGCAAAGGGATAAGGCAGTTAAAGCTCATTACTTTCCGTTCCTGAGTTTGTTTGAAAAAAACAAAAACACCCAACGGTCCTTTTCAGGGCCACCCATCTCCCTCGAAAAGAGACTACTCAGTGTTTGCCAGAATCAATTAAAACTCAAAATCCCTGTTTTACCCCATGATGGACGTGTGTGTGTGTGTGTGTGTGTGTGTGTGTGTGTGTGTGTGTGTGTGAGTGCGTGAATGTAGGTCCTTATTCTAAAAAAAGCCAAGAGACACTAACGTTTTCTTTCCGGTATATTCTTTGGTACAAATGTACAATCCAATGTCAGAACACATCACTTTAAAAAGTATATTAGCTTCTTCTTTGTCTTTTCATTCTCTCTGTTTTTTTTTTTTAATTTCTTCACTTTCATAGTTTTTACCTGTTCTTCGTCACTTTCTTCTCGTCTTATTTTTTTCTCTTTCTTGACCTGTCTGGGTTCTTCCTTTTTGGAGGATACCTCTTCTTCCTGTTCTGAACCCCTCTCTTCCTCCTGTTCCTGTTGTTTCTTAGGGCAGTCTGAAGACCAATGTCCTTTCTCTTGACAATGATAATAGATATCTTGACTTTTGTCTCTTTTAAAGCTTGTCTTGTTCTGACGTTGTGGACACTCTGTAGCCCAATGTCCTTTCTTCTGACAGATATAGCAAGTATCTTGACTTTTATCTCGAAAGGAGGGAGAATAGTCCGTCGGCTTGTCTGAAGAAAACCTTCGTATGACACCTCGGAAAGCTCTAATCAGAAGTTCGATCTGTGTTAGCTCTTCTATCTTTCTTGAAGGCTTGAGACTGAAATGAATATTTGGAGGGAAGACACTGGCCCTTTTTATAGGGAAGACACTGACCTTACATTAATATATAGGGGACCATGAAGTTTAAGATGTAGTCATTTGACAGTTTTCAAAAGATGAAACGATCGCATCATTTTGTGGAGAAAGGAAAAGAAAGTAAGAGGCAGAAACGTGATTTATCGCCTGGCACAGTAGATGAAGTTTTGGCGCAAGTCCAGGCCAGAGATTTTGAAGATGACATGAGTGAGCCAGAATCCGGACCCAGAAAGTTAAAGTCAAACCAAAGTCCACCACCATTAACCCCTGAAAAGTACTACCGCATTCAAGAGACGGATAAAAGCTCCTCTAGAAAATTTAGGACCACGGCCTACACGTACACGGTGAAGTTTAAAAATTTCAAGTCCGACGTACCGTTGGAGAAAGCAGAAGATTTCATCACCGATGTGTGGAATTCTTTGTTAACCACACTGAAACGGCAATGTGAAGTCAAAGAAGACAATCGCTTGACACTTTCCATTTATCACAACAGTCTGAAGTCCCCCGTTTGGATCGAGTTTAGCAGCCCGGCAGAATTGACACCTTCCAAAGTTATCGACAAGATTCAACACGTGCAGCAGTCCAACAACAAGTTTCACATCACCGATGGAAAAGCGACACTGTACATGGCCCACGGTTTTCTTCCCCAAGGGACCGGACGCAAAAAGGTGTTCTTGGCAGACGACCTTCGCAGCATCAAGCGCAGCCTCGTTGAAATTAACAACCCTCAAGACCAGATGTGTTTAGCCCGTGCCATCGTGGAGGGCCGAACTGCTGTTACAGCAAGCTGGCCAATCTAAAGACACACCCTGTGGCATTCCTGAAATGCAAAAATTGCAAGACGTCTTGGCTCCACGCTACACCTTGAAAGTATATGCTCAAGAAGTTCGCGGCCCTCTGTTGTTTCAAGGCAAAGATTTCAAAGACGGAAAATACATTCACGTCTATCATCATGATGAACATTTCGATGCCATTACTAGTATCACCGGATTCCTGGGATACGGTTATTACTGTGAGAAATGTGACCATGGCTATAACAATCGAGAGCAACACAAAGCATTGTGGATCGATATGTGAGGGATGTTTGACCTCTAAACCCTGTGCGAAGGACAAGAACGAATGGATTGCCCAGCTTGTCAGCGCACATTTGTCAGCCCTACATGTTACTAACAACATCTGAAGATGCAAGGTTCACAGCAGAAAAGTGCTTGTCAGCTCCTGAGATTGTGCTCTACTTGTGGACAAGTGATACGTACCAGTTGTGTCAAGGCTCACGCATGCACGCATGTCCAAGAAAGCAACGATGTCACATTTGTCAGGAAATCGTAGACTTGGAACACGAATGCAACATTTAAAAATACCAACCCGAACAAGAGGAGGAAGAAGATGACCACAAGAAAAGGAATTTCATTTTTTTTCGATTTCGAATGCATGCAAGAGACCGGGATTCACATTTCTAATTTCTGCGTGGCTCATCGTGCGTGCGAGAAGTGCATCCAAGAGCCTATTTTTACTCATTGCCCTCACTACAGCAAGATTCCTGGAGGACGTGAAAAACTCTTTCGGGGACCGAACACGCTGGCCGATTTCGCTCAATAGATCTTAGACCCATCCACGAGACGTGGAGCCAAGAGGACATCTAACGTTACGGAAATACTTGCTCACAATAATGTTTGCTTATGCTGCGTTTGCATGCCGTACAGTTGTTTGCCACCTTTAGAGTTAGTGCACGCTAGTGGTACAATATATATATATATATATATATATATATATATATATATATATATATATATATATATATATATATATATATATATATATATATATATACATGTATTGTGTGTGTGTGTGTGTGTGTGTGTGTGTGTGTGTGTGTGTGTGTGTGTTACAGCGTAACCGTCATTACGGCGACAGTTCATTGTTACTGGGTAGTCATCATGTTGACAGCAGCATTATTGTTACAAAATTTGTGTCACTCTAATATTTGCTATCACTGTGTACTTTGCCTTACTGACTGATTCACAGAGTTCCGTACAGGTATTATACATTACCGAATACTAGTATTTACAGATTTTAATGCAATATATGCACGTGTTTATTAAATATTGTTATACAAAAATTTTACCGTATGCTAAGGCTGTGTATTCTCCCACTGTCAGCGAATAATAATCATTAAGGCGATATTTCCAAAATGCATCTTAGTTTTCAAAGTTAATAAATACTTTAAGGCAATGTATCCTAAACTCGTGGTACGCGTACCAACGGTGGTACGCGATAGGGTTTCAAGCAGTACGTGACAGAAAATAAATCACTAAAACTTCGCACAAAAAGTATAACACTACGGCACTGGGAGAAGGGGTACGCCTAGAAGACCTATATCCCAAAAGATGTGCGCGAATGTTATAAGTTTGAGAAACACTGTTTTAAAGTAATATTTCTAATTCATCTGAAATAGAAATACACACGGTTTTAATACTTTTCTCTCAGATCAAATTCATTGTTAAAACAGAATACGCTCAGCTTTTCCAAACGGAAGTAGTATAGTAGGGCGATATAGCGTCATTAGGAAAATACATTACAGACCCCCCACCCCCCGGCCTGTATAGCGTCAAGATTTATAGCGTCAAATGGCACACCCTGGGCTTATATAGCGTCAAGGAAATTTTGTATAGGGACAATAGGAATGGAACAGGTGGGATGACGGCTTGGTACTGGACACTTGCAATAATGTGGCAAGTGGCTGACCTGAATACGCGCAGCTACTCTAGGTAGGGACAAATACAATAGAGAGACAGAGACATATTCAACACATAGACAACACATATATAGGCAAGAAAGAATAAATATCTTTTTTCGAGGCATATGAAAGTGGCCCTGAAAAGGGCCTTTGCTTTTATGTTAACACCAGTTCGTTAACATAGAGGCATCTTACTGAACTTCTTCTCTTTCTCAAACTTCGTCTAACCTCTGATCCATAAATGAGGACTCTCCTCAGACAGCCCTGTCTCTCCACATAGCATCTTCTTTTCCAAACAGTCGTCTCGGTGATCCAGATAATTGTCCATGTTGATTTAACATACGTGGGTAAGTCCGTACGGAAAAACCACGACGACACGAAATTAGAGGATTCAACGTTGGTCCACATCTTGTGACGAGAACAGGTGAAAGGGAATGAAGTGAACCGCGTTTATTTATAGTGGAAGACCGGATCGAAACGGATTGGAATTGTCCACCAATGACAACACGCGTTACAAAATTCAGTCACTTCGCGGAGTCTGTCTTCCAATCCGAAGAGAGCTACCTGTGACGTAACATTCCCTATATAGGTGCGCTAGCGTCTGTGCGCAGTAAATCAATGCAACATTGTTTTGTGCAACATGACGGAAACTAAGATGACAATGAATTGGGTTGCAATGTCTGTGGAGACGAGAAGCGATGGCATATCAGCAGCTACCAAAGTTAGCACAGGTCTACTTCCAGAAGAGGTCGATTTTAATTGGGATTTAGTAGATTTTCTCTCTTCACAAGAAGTTGTTCCGGTACCAGTACCTTCGCCACCTTCTCCTTCTTTACCACAAGTCGAGGATTTTAAACAGAGACAGAAAGAAGAATTGGAGAAATTTTTATAACAGCAGAAAGAGGCAGAACAAGCATTTCTCCTTGAACAGCAACAGCGAGAAGAAGAAGAGGCAAGAAGGAAACGACAGGAAGAAGAATCAGAGAAGAAACAAGGTCTAGGAGAGAAGGAGAACAGTGAACCTCAAACGGTAACGGTACTCTTGGACATTTTGGCAGAGTTAAGAAGTCTGAAACAAATGTATCAGACTTCTTTATTACGACCCAAGAGAAAAAAGACCTTCCCGAGCCAAACAGTCCAACCCGGTTACTACACCTGAGATACCACCCCTGGTGATTTCTACCAAATCGTTGACAGGAGCAAGTCCAGAAGTAGGCCTTGGCCGTGGCAAAGGCTTACGGCCGTTAAAGATGATTGCTTCTCGTTCCTGAGTTTGTTTTTGTTCTAAGAAGAAAACCACAAAAAAAAAAACCACACACAAAAAAAACTAAACAACAAAACAAACACCCAACGGTCCTTTTCAGGGCCACTCACTTCTTTCGAAAAGAGATAGTATTCATTTTGCCAAAATCAATTAAAACTCAAAATTCCTTTTATTTTATTTTAACCGAATGATGAACGTGTGTGAGTGCATGACTGTAGACTCTTATTCTAAAAAATCAAAACCGAGAGACACTTACTTTTTTCAGTCTAGTATATTCTGGTACAAAGTTTTACAATCCAATGTCACAAGACAACACAACACTTTTAACAAAGATCATAGACTTCTTCTGTGTGTTTTTTCTTTCACCCTCTCTGTTTTCTGATTTTCTTCACTTTCACAGTTTTTTCCTCCTCTTCTTTCTCACTTTTTTCTGGTCTTCTTTTCTTTTCTATCTTCTCTCTCTGGACGTGTCGGGGTTCTTATTTTGCCTAGGGCACCTCTTCTTCTTCCTCCTCCTCCTGCTCCTGTTGTTTTATAGGGCAGTCTGAAAACTAATGTCCTTTCTCTTGACAATGATAACAGGTATCTTGACTTTTGTCGCTTTTGACACTGGTCTTGCTTTTTTGACGGTCTGGACATTCTGTTGCCCAATGCCCTTTCTTCTGACAGATATAGCAAGTATCTTGGCTTTTATCTCGAAAGGAGGAGGAGTAGTCCATCAGCTTGTCTGAAGAAAACTTTCGTATGACACCTCGGAAAGCTCTAATCAGAAGTTCGATCTGTTTGGGCTCTTCCATCGTGCTGGTCGGCTTGAGAGTAAATGAATACTGAGAGGGAAGGTACCAGCCCTTTATATATACATTGAGCCTGACAGGGATATATAGGGCTCCATGGCGTTTCAAATGTAGTCATTTGACTTTTTGCAGTCAAGCTGAAACGATCGCATCATTTCGTAAGGAAAGGAGAAGAAAGTAAGAGGCAGAAACGTGATTTAAAGCCTGGCACAGTAGCTGAAGTCTTGGCACAAATTCATGCCAGCGATTTTGAAGATGAGATGAGTGAACCAGAATCCAGACCAGAGAGTCTACACCAAGTCGAAGTCCATTACCATCAGTAAACCCTGAAAATTACTACTACATTCGAGAGACGGACAAACGCTCTTCCAGAAAATTTAGAACTACGGTCTACACGTACGCGGTGAAGTTTAAAGATTTCAAGTCAGACGTACCGCTGGAGAAAGCAGAAGGGTTCATCACCGATGTGTAGGATTCTTTGCTAACCACACTGAAACAGCAATGTGAAGCCAAAGAAGACGATCACTTGAGACTTTCCATTCATCACAACAGTCTGAAGTCCCCCGTTTGGATCGAGTTTAGCAGCCCGGCAAAATTGACACCTTCCAAAGTCATCGACAAGATTCAACACGTACAAGAATCCAACGACAAATTTCACATCACCGATGGAAAAGCGACACTGTTCATGACCCACGTTTCTCTTCCCCAAGGGACAGGACAACGCAAAAATTTGTTCTTGGTAGATGACCTTCACAGCATCAAGCGCAGCCTCGTTGATATTAACAACCCTCAAGACCAGATGTGTTTAGCCCGTGCCATCGTGGAGGGCCGAAAGTATGCCGCCAAGAACGACACGGCAGAATGGAAAAGAGCCTGGAAAACTATTCAACAATCGGACCGAGCCAAACAACGAAGAGAAGCAGAACTCCTGTTACAGTAAACGGGGATATCCAAAGACACCGCTTGCGGCATTACTGAAATGCAAAAGTTGCAAGACGTCTTGGCTCCACGCTACACCTTGAAAGTGTACCTTCAAGAAGTGCGCGGGCCTCTGTTGTTTCGAGGCAAAAATTTCAAAGACAGAAAATACATTCACGTCTATCATCACGATGAACATTTCAATATCATTACCAGTATCACTGCATTTCTGGGATACACTTATTACAGTTATTACTGTGAGAAATGTGACTATGGCTATAACAATCGAGAGCAACCCAAGTATTGTGGATCGAAATGTGAGGAATGTTTGGCCTCTAAACCCTGTCTGGACGAAGGACAAGAACGAATGGATTGCCCAGCTTGTCAGCGCACGTTTGTTTGTCAATCCAACTTGTTACCAACAACACCTAAAGACGCAAGGTTCACAGTAGCAATGTGCTTGTCAGCTCCTGAGATTGTGCCCTACTTGTGAACAAAGCATACGTACCAATAATCACATTTGTCGCCAGGTCGTGTACTTTGAACACCAATGCTACATTCAAAAATACCAATGCAAACATGAAGAAGAAGATAATGACAAGAAGAAAGGCTATTTCATCTTTTTTGATTTTGAATGCATGCAAAAAACTGGCATTCACATTCCTAATTTCTGCGTGGCTCACCGAGCATGCGAGAAGTGCATCCAAGAGCCTATCTTTACTCATTTCCCTCACTGTAGCAAGATTCCTATAGGACGTGAAAAAATCTTTCGGGGACCGAACACGCTGACCGATTTCGCCCAATGGATCTTAGACCCCATCGACGGGACGTGGAGCCAAGAGGACAATTAACGTTACGGAGATTGTCATCATCGCTATGCAACGGTGATGGCTCACAATTTCTAGGGATACGATGGACAGTTTCTTTTGAGATACTATACGGAACAAAGTACCGAACGTCCGAAAGTGACTTTGAACGCAGCCAAAATCTTTTCCATGGAAGTGGGACAAGTGCAGTTTAAAGATTCGATGAGTTACTTGGCCATGCCTTTGAGCGGAGTGCCTAAAACGTTTGGAATGACAGAGTTGGCCAAGGGCTTTTTTCCATACTTTTTCAATACCGAAACCAATCAACATGCTGTTCTACCCCATTTGCCCGAGACTCACTACTACGACCCCGACAACATGCTTACCGAACAACGAGAAGCATTCTTCGCTTGGTACCACACTCACGCCTCGGCCCCTTTCGACTTTCAGGAAGAAATGTTAAAATATTGTAGTTCCGACGTGGACATTTTACGGCGATGCTGTGGAAAATTTCGAGAACTGTTCATGGAGCGCGGAGGGATCGACCGTTTGAAGGAAGCCTGCACCATTGCTAAAGCGTGTTCCTTAGTGTTCCGCCAACGATTCATACCCGACAACACCTTGGCTGTCATAAGTCCTCAAACGACGAACTTTGTCAAGCGCCAATACTCGGTCAAAGCCCTAAGCTGGTTACATTATTAGTCCGATAAGGAAGACAAATGTATCCAACACGCTCGCAACGGAGGAGGCGAAAAGACCAGCGGAAGGTTTTCGGTGGATGGCTGGGACTTAGAAAACCATAAGATCGTGTACGAGTTTAACGGGTGTTTATTTCACGGATGTCCCATCTGCTACCCTCAACGTAACACGACAAATCAGTTTTTACAACGGACCATGGAAGACATGTACCAGATCACTTGTCAGAGGCGTTTCAAGTTAGAAGAGCAAGTATCCCATGTGGTAGAAATGTGGGAACACGAGTACGATCACCGTTTGAAAACCGATCCCGAGTTTAAGCGCATCGTGGAAAGTTACAAGCTGGTGGACCCACTGAACCCGCGGGACAGTTTGTACTGAGGACGGACGAATGCCACCTGTTTGCTGTACCAAGAGAAAGGAGAATAAATCAAATACTGGGACGTGTGTTCTCTGTATCCGTACGTGTGCAAATATTGTCACATAACCGCAGGGCACCTGCAATTGCTGACGGAACACATCGACCTGGAAAACATTCGACAATACGAAGGATTGATCAAGTGCAAAGTCTTGCCTCCCACGAACTTGTACCATCCAGTTTTACCTCATGATTGTGAAGCAAAACTGATGTTTCCCTTGTGTCGTACTTGTGCCGAAACGTGCAATCAAGACCGACCTTGTCAGCACAGCCAGGAAGAACGCGCCTTAACGGGAACGTGGGTCAGCGTGGAATTGTTCAAAGCTCTGGACCTGGGATACAAACTGTTAGAAGTGTACGTAATTTACCACTTTCGCAAGACAGAAAAATACTACAAGGGCGACGAGACTCAAAAAGGCATTTTTGCAGACTACGTGAATGCCTTTTTTAAAACTGAAACAAGAAGTCAGCGGCTATCCTTCCTGCTGCCACAGTCCGGAAGACCAAAAGAAATTCAAAGAGAAAGGCATCACTTTACGAAGGCAGGCGATCGTTTGCCAAAGTGATGTTAAATTGCTTGTGGGGTAAAATGGCACAACGACCGTGTTTACCCAAGACGGAGTATTTGACAGAACCTTCCCGCTTCTTCCAGATGATTCACGACAAAACCAAATACGTGAAACACGTGGACGTCCTACGTGAAGACTTGATCTTAGTCAATTACGAAGAACTGGATTTTGTAGAAGCCGACGAATTTGGAAATGTCATCATTGCGGCTTACGTGACAGCCCATGCTCGCTTAAAACTGTACGAAGATTTAGAACTGTTAGGAGATCGTGTGCTGTATTTTGACACGGACAGTTGCATCTACATTGATCGTCTGGGTCAACAACGTCCTAACATTGAAGAAGACCGTTTAGGAGCCTGGACGGACGAGCATCCCGACGACAAGATTCTAAGTTTTGCAAGTGGCGGTCCCAAAAATTACGGCTACGAATACCGTGACCCACAAGGAGAGGTGCGCACGGAGTGTAAAGTGAAAGGATTGACTCTCAATTATCGCACCAGTCGACTGGTGAACCTTGGCGTTTTGAAAGAAGCCTTGCAGTCTGGAGAAGATGGAAATTTTAAAGTGACCACCCACGAACCGCACAAGATTGTACATTTACCCACACACCAAATCGTCAGTCGTCCCTTGGAAAAAGTCTATCAAATCGTGTACCAGAAGCGAGTACGGCTTCCCAACCACTTCACTTTACCGTACGGTCACGCCGATATTGGTCAGCGTATAAAAAGGGACGACGTCCAAGACCGATAGTTCACTGGAACTTCCAACGCCAAGCGAGAAAGATGAATCCTTTCAAACAGCAAGTATCGAGCGTAAGTCCAACGAGAAACTCGAGTACGATGCTGTGCCTTGCGATGGTAGGGGTGCCGTACGCTATGACCTCAGCAATTCAGTATCACATCATGGAAATTTTGCCACGACTGTACCTACCTTGGAAAGTGATGCAGTGCGTGTCAAGCCTGATGGATGCGAAAGCGATGCCACTCGTCATCGTACGTCTTTTCACTTTGCTGGTTTTCATGGTGGATGTCATCATTATGAAACCATGCGGCTACCACCCTGCGGATGTCATCCCAAACTGAGCAAACTCCTACATATTTCACCGTACCCTCATCGAAATGAACCTGTGAAAGACGAATATTCGTTCCCTGTGCGTTTGCCTGAATACTGCGACTTTGAAAGTCGGATCCAAACCTTCCGAGGAAAATGGTCAAAATATCTGGGAGGACCTACCCCCGAAGAATTAGCTAGAGCCGGATTTATCTACTTGGGCGATGGGGATAAAGTCAAGTGCTTCAGTTGCGGTGTGTCACTTCACGAGTGCGAGAAGAAAGATTGCGCTTACCTGGAACATGCTCGATGGTCTCCAGATTGTCACTACCTACCTTTAGTGGGACCTCGTCATTGAAGTGGGCATACCATGTCGTTTAAGAAACCAGCTGCTTGGCTAGGATTAAAACGTTGGACAACCCCTAGACAAGTATTTAAACCCCACTGGAAAAATATTCTTCAAACGTTACCAAACGAATTGCAAGAGAAGATCTAGAAGGACATTTGACTGGGACTTGCGAGAGCAAAATCTCAATTAGTGACTGAAGAACTTTTATATCGAGAAATTCACAAGAGGAAATTGACAAAAGTCAACAAACAAGTTAGATTTTTCTGGATCAAGTGTGCGCTCTTCCGAATATTTTGCTTTAGACCATTTACATTAGAAGATTTTAATGACATTCTTGACCATTTCCTGGAATGGCATTGGCCAGAAATTACTCACTACATTCGTTACTTTCGCTCTAGGAGAAGTGTTTGACTGACATGGTCATGGATACTTTACAAGAGAACATTCGTGGCTTGCCTGTGGAGTTGAGAGAACGCATTTACCGCGAGTTGGTGAAAATACAAGTGAAACGCAAAGAACCATTGCATCCGTTACGTCACCGATGTTTGAACCACTGGTACCTGAATGCTATAAAAGGATTGATTCTGACGAACGCGTTACAATGGTCAGACATTGTTCGACTACCCCTGTGCGAGAAGGATTGGTTTGTTACTGATTCGTTTTACTACAAGGTAGACATACTGCAACGAATTCCGGAACAAGAGTTAGCGGGTTACCAAAATCTTTTACACAATGTAAATTTAGTTCAAGAGGACACTTCTGAACGGTGTGTGATGTGCAAGTTAGTTACTAAACAATTTAGATTTGCCACTGGAGTACGACCATCTCTGTGCAGAATGTACACTTATTTCCTCCGACAAAAGGAGATAAAAAGACGGACTACCATGCCACGACCTTTATCATTCGTGATACAACAGATTCCGTGGAAGGAAATCAATGACGCTATTCAAACGGTGGAGGATTACGATCGCATTTTACGAGAACTGTGTCCATTGAATTGGGGTCGACGTGTGGAGTGTGTCTTAGTGACTTGCTTTCTGGGATTTCGTTTACTAGCCGATTATTTGAGTCTCTTTACGAACAGTACATACCACTCCAAAAAGCATGAAAGTGGTTCCTTTAAATGTACACGAAAAACTTATTCTGCTCAAAGCTTTGCGCTTTCATCTCGATACTTATAGACCTCTACGTGAAAGAAATATTATTCGTCAACTTTTAGGTACTGAAGATGTGTACGATGATGTGTGTGTAGCTTGTGACTTACACCCTCACTGGAAAGATGTACGTGATTGAAAAAGTTGGGGTTTCGAGGCTTGGACAAAAGAAGTGGCATACTATGCCCAAGATTTGTCATCCTAAATGATTAAAACATTCAGTGAAAAAAAAGTAACTTTTAAACCAGTGTTGGTGCCAGTGCCAGAAGAAGAAGAAGTCGTGACCAAGGAAAACCACTCTCTTCAGGACAGGACCGTTATCGACATCCCCGAAAGACCATTCCAGGAGGACTCCTGTGTGACTGTGCCAAGGAGTGTAGAGACTCTAAAAACATTATACACTGTCCCTACGATTTCACCTCTTGATCACCACAAATGTTGTACAGAGACTTGTTTATATTCCACTATGATCGTTTTGATGTGTCTTTTATTCATGTACTTAACCATTTGGCTTTTATGTATTTTTGTCTTTCGTGTTGTTCACAATTAAAGATGACAATAAACGTGTCCTGATATAAAGTATAAAGTATAAAAACTCTTGTCTTGTCTGTCTTCCTGTCAAAAGTGACATTTCTTACACTATTATGGCTACCTCTACTGTCTCTGCTCTCTCTTCCTCCACTTTCAAAGTCATCGATGAATACGTAGATCGGACTAGTTGGGAGGCCTTGTATCTTCGCCATCCCTTTAACATGCTCATTTCCTGACCTAGCGGTTCCGGCAAAACCGAATTTGTCAAACGTTTGATCGAACATAAACATCATTTGATCGATCGTCCACCTCAACGAATCGTGTGATGTTACAACGAGTGGGAATCGGCGTACAGCCTTCTGCAAGAAAGTCAGTGTGGTTCCCTCGTTTTTGTGGAAGGCATTCCTGGCGAGGACGACGGGATCGTGTCTGACCCAAGTCAAGCCCATTTAGTTATTTTTGACGACATGTTAGTAGAAGGCGAAGAAGAAATTAAACTGTGGTTTACACGCTGAGGGCATCATCGTAATACCAGTGTCATTTACATCACCCAAACTTTGTTTCAACAAAGTAAAGCCCATCGCACCATGAGTCTGAATGCTCATTACGTGGTGTTGTTTAAAAGCCCTAGAGATAAATCGCAAGTGCAGGTGTTAGCCAAACAGTTAGGAACGCCTTGGCTGACTCATGCGTACGACGATGCCACTCAAACCCGACAAGCTTATTTACTTGTGGATTTAAAACCCACCACTCCCGATTATTTGCGATTTCGTACCCATATGTTTCACCCCTGGTGCCAAGACGGAGGGCCTGTCGTGTACACGTCCACTTCGTCGACTTAACAACAACCAGAACAACCAAATACTATCTATAAAAACCTCGGTCACTTGGGGTGTGTCTAACACATCGTCAACATGATGTCCCTTCAGTCTCATCTTCCCGTGAAATTGATTCGTGCCTTGTACGGTATCAGTGGCGACAAAAATCCACAAATACGTGCTCGTATCTTAGAAGCTAGTCTTAAAGAAGTCTTACGATGGTTTACGGTGACAGCACATCAATTACTGCATGGTATCATTCACATTCCACATCAAACCAAACGTTTTTTTTTAGAGAAACAAAGTAGCCTTGACGCAACTGGCCGATGCTCGCATCGACACTCAAACCAAAAAGCAAATCATTTTGAAATCTGGAGGAAGCGGTTCTCTAGGAGGTGTCATCATTCGCTCCCTCTTAAAATGGGATCCTAATGCTCCCAAAGTCGTCCCCAAGAAAAAAAGTCACGCCCTAACGTACCCAGAAGAAAACGAAAAAGAGTAACGGTGTCACGACCAGGTCACAGGCACAAAAAAAAAGAAAACGAAAAGCCCACAGAAAACAGTTTCTACCCGCAAGAGAGGTACTGCCGCCAGGATGCAACCTTACATTCGCAAACCACGGTCTGCCACAACAGCGATGACCGCATCTCTAGTGGCCTCAACATCTTCCACTTCTCCGTTGGTGGTGATGCCTGCCAAACCCGATTTGACACGCGTCCTTCCTAATTTGATGAAACATTGGAAACCCGTGTCTCCAAAAACGTCTCCTCCAGTGGTGACACCCTCTTCCTCTTTAGCGGCAGTGGCCGCTGCTCACAAAGTATCTGCCCCCAATATCAAAGTCCAAGAGAAAGCAGGCATGTTAAAGAGTTTACTTGATTTGTCCAAGCAAGAACTGTTCCGATTGAGTCCGTTGCGAACCCCTCCACGACTCGTGATGCCTGCCATGAAAATGATACGACGAGCCGACAATCAGTGGCGACGCATTCCAGTATAAAAAAGACTCGAGGGAAACGATAGGGATCAGTATTTTTGTGATTCTCACCGCCCAAAGATGTTCGCTCAAAGAAGTGCACACCGTCACCATCGTCGTTCTTCTGTCCAAAAAGGAAAAGGAAAAAGAAAAGGACAGTCTTGTCACCCAAAAAAAACGCATCGCCAAGCATCGACGTCACTCTCTGAAAAGACACACTCGTCCAAAGAAAAGGAGAAGTCACCAAAGGGGAGGTGTCTTTTCCCTTTATTTTAAATGGAAAAGTGAGTAGATTATTTTGCCACAAAGTTAAAGGACAAGCTTCAAAAGAAACAATAAGATAAAGGGGCGCATGTCGAGTCATGGACTTCAGTGTATTTTGTGCACCAAAAGATGTTCTCTGATCGTCGTTCTCCTGTCCAGAAAAGAAAAAGAAAAAACAGTTTCGTCGTCCGAAAAAGCACTTAGCTAAACATCGACGTCATCCCAGAAAAGACACACTCGTCCAAAGAAAAAGATGAGCCACCAAAGAGGAGGATTCTTTGGCGATTTTGGAAAACACATAGTCACCTTTATGACGAAGCGATAGTCCCAAAAAAAGGATAAAAGGCCGTGTGACAAGTCATCGACGTTAGTGTATTTTTTGCTGTGTTCCACGGAATCAACCAACCAAGAAAAATGTTACCACCCCAAAAAAAAAAGACATTCCTCTTCTACCCTCAAAGGAAAGAAAAGGAAAGGACTGCCACCTCGTTTAGTCAAAAATTGGGACATATTGTCCGTCCTGTCCAAAGCTTCTCCACCCATGCGCAAAAAACTCATTCAAACCTCCTCCAAAGACGTCAGTGATACCGTGAGCGAATGTTGTTTGAATGTCTTGAAAGGAACGATACCTTTGACTAAACACCAGAAAAAATGCTTTGCCAAACATCGACATGTTCTTCGAAAAATGGTCCAAAAGAAAATACCCATTCGTCAAAAGAAAAAGATGTTGGTGCAACGCTGAGGAATTTTTCCCCTGTTAGGACTTCTTACCAATGTAATAGCGAAACCTATGTTGGGTATATTGGGAAAAGTTTTACCCGCCATAGCTCCAATGTAAAAGGGTCAAAAAAAGAAAAGGGACCTCTGCAGTCAAAAGATCTCAGACGTGATCCTTCAAGTCCAATGGAAGGACGAAAACTCTCTTTAGTGCCTTACAAACGATGGATGGAATACCATCGTTGGCAAGAACAACGGACCCCACATTTACCTCCCAATCCTCATTTGACCGAGAAGTTCCAGTTACAACACGAATTGTAATCGTTGATGGATCGCAGCGATTTGTCAGAAACGGAAAAATCGCAACGGTACGGGCAACTGTTGCAACGACTGCAACTCTATCACCAGAAAGCTTTAGACGAAACAGCTCTACCCACTCTGAAACATTTTAAGACCCTAATGAAAAGTTCACCACAACCCCCAGAGGTCAAGACAGATGCAGCCCCATGTATGTTTGAGGAAGAAGAGGCAAGAGAAGTCTTTCAAACACCGTCCGCAGCTCCCATCCCTAGTAAGATTGCAGCGTCCTTGTTGACTCCTTCCCCTACACCAAAACGAGAACTTAAAGCTTGGGTTAAAAAGATGATGTCCACTCCACCTTCGACAGAAGTGAAAAAGAAAGAAGGGAAAGCAGAAGTAAAAAAAGAAAAGAAGACCAAAGCCATTCCAGTACCGCCATCACCACCACCACTACCACCAAAACTACCTTCGACTTCTACTCCTGTGGCACTTTAGACACATAAAGCCGTTTGTAAACCACTTCAGAGTACCATCAGCGAAGAGTGGATCACTTATTAAAAAAATGGAGAAGGTGTTAGCCAGCATTTACTACGATTCATCCCATCCTGCAGGTTACGGAGGAATTCAAAAATTGTATCGTGCTGCCAAAACTTGATTCAAAAGTGTTCATTTACCTTAAGTGCAACGCTGGTTACAAGAACAAGCCACGTACACCTTACACAAACCCATTCGACGAAAATTTTCCAGAAGTCGCACCCAAGTGGAGGGCATCGATCATCAATGGCAAGCCGATTTAGCCGATGTCTCTCATTTAGCCACCTACAATCGTGGTTACAAATATTTGTTTTGTGTCATCGACATCTTTTCCAAATTTGCTTGGGTCGTACCATTGACATTCAAATCGAGCAGTGAGTTAGTGCAAGCCCTCAAACTGGTGTTGAAACAAAGCGGTCGTCACCCTCCTCGATGGCAAACTGACAAAGGCACCAAATTTCTGAACCAAGCTTTCCAAAAAGAATTGAAGAAACGTGACATTCATTTTTTCACCACCGAGAATCCCGAAACCAAAGCTAGCATCGTGGAACGTTTTCAACGCACCTTGAAAGAACGCATGTGGAAATATTTCACGCATCAACACACTGTCAAGTACATCGATGTCTTGCCACACCTAGTCCAATCGTACAACCAATCTTACCATCGGAGCATCGGACGTGCCCCCCAAGAAGTGACTCCCGACAACGAAGTGACCGTCTTCGAGCGCCTGTTTGGTACGTCCCCAACTGGGACTGTCCCCAAGAAAGGTGGAGTGTTGGCAGCAGGAGATTGGGTGCGCATTGGCAAAACCATACACTTTCGACAAAGGTTACTTACCCAATTGGACCACCGAATTGTTTCTTGTCACCGAACGTGTGCGTGGCCATCCTCCTCCTGTCTATCAATTGGAAGACATGAACGGGGAAGTGTTAAAAGGAACGTTGTACTTACCCTAGTTAGAACATGCGATCAAAAATGAAGACGACGTGTACGAGATAGAAAGCATTCTCGATCGAAGAACCCGAAAAGTGGGAAAACGACGTGTCAAAAAAGTCAAAGTACGTTGTAAAGGATATCCTCCCAGTTTTGACTCTTGGATCGAAGCTTCGCAAATCATCGACTATAAAAAGAAGTGACCATCATGTCCTTCAACACAACCTCACCTACAACAGTAGCCACTCCTTCCCCTAGTTCTTCTCTGCAAGATCTACAAAAGCAACCCTTGTGGGTGTGGTGTGGAGAACGTGTGCCTAAAAGGCAAATCGTCTTTTTCTGCCAAATCTTTGTGGTGTATTTTGTCATCGGTGCTGACATTGCTAGTTTGAGTTTCCAACAAGGAGACAAATAATTGTGGACCATTTTACTCAGCATTTGCATTGGTTACCTTCTTCCCAATCCGTCTCTGAAATATTCTTCTAACGGGAACAACAGCGGGAGTCTTGCGTCCAACCTCAGTCCCGCTTCCAACAGTCACCCTAACCATCTTCTTTCAGACACTCCTCTGACTTTCAGCGACCTCTCGGACATTAGAACTCTGGAATTAAGAACAACCAGTTTTACTTAACGATACCCAGTGACAGTTCCATGGAGGTGTTTCCCAATAACACCTTATGCTGTTACACGGCCAAATTACCTCAGGGTATCCAATTGGATCACGAAGGCCAATGGGAAGTGGATTTGGTGGAAATGATTCACCCTACACAAATCAATTACATGGCCAAGAATCAAAACACTTTTACGGTAGAAGTTCATGACGAGCAAGTGCAACATCTCTTGGATGAACGCTGCGGTGTTGGTGACTATATGAAATCACAAGACCCCGAAACTAAACGGACCACTGATCAGTTGAAAACTCCCCCAAGCTGTGATTTTGGTGGTCAACATTTGGTGAACGCTATTGCTGACAGGTTCAATACCATGTTTGATAAAGTCTTGGAGAAAACCGGAAAAAGTGTCACGATCGAATACCACAAAATAGCTCGTGGCCTACTAATCAAATGTTCAGAGGACAAAGTATTGGCCATTGCATTTTGTCCTGAATTGTATGACATTTTGGGTGGAGACCCCAAGTTGATCAAGATTGCAAACGAAATACCAGCCGTGACTGGTAAGTCGGATTTTGCGAAATATTTTATATTCCCTGTAGAAATGAACCAAAGACTGAATTTGATCTTTGTGTACTCCGATGTGGTGGAGTACAATGTGGTGGGACTCACCTCCGTACCGTTATTGCGTGTCATTCCTTTCAAAGTGGATTCTGCCATGAACGCTGACGAGGAAGGTGGAAACACCTATCACGTTCACCGCGAATTTGCACATCCTCACTATTTGTCCGTCAGTAAGTCGTATTTCGACACTGTCAACATTACTATAAAAGGAGATCTGGGATAAAATATTTCATTTACCAAAGGGAAAGTGACAGTGAAACTCCATTTTCGAAAACGATTACTCTAACCCTTTGTCAGTCACGTATTCTGTGTACCAAGGAGTCGCTCGACAGCGAGGACATGGTTTAGGAGATATGCTAAAATCAGCCAGTAGTTCGGTGGCTCCCGTTTTGCTTCAAATGGGCAAAGACATCTTGGGACGACGAGAAGCTCCTATAAATGCCCTGGGCGCTGACGAGTCAGGCATTCCTGCTTCCCCGACGCCACAGCAAGAACAAGGTAGAAAAAGCCGACTAAAACACCCATTCAGAGGACTTCACACCCCTAGAGCTAGAAACACTATGAAAAGAAAAACCGTCCGAGAGTTAGACGTTTTTGATTATTAAATCAGAGAAAATGATGCAGCAAGAGTCTTGCGCTCGTTCCAAGTCGGAACTGGATCTGTTTGCCATGCCACCCACCATGATGACGATGCAAGAATCCCAATGGGTCGAATTTCATCCCGTCTCTTCTTTGAAGGATTCAGCTCCCATCGGGTTTGAAATCAAAAGACAACCCGAAGA
>JAECUM010030379.1:0-10210 GCA_016617855.1 Megalonaias nervosa
TATATATATATATATATATATATATATATATATATATATATTTGCTGTACTATACAACGTTAACGTTTCATATTTATATTGCCTGACATTGGTCCACCGGATCATTTTAAATACGGGGTGAATTCTTCTTTTAACTGAACGTAACTAACAGCATCAGTCTCCGTAGCTGGTGGCGAGGTTGTCGGTAATCCAGTTATTTTTGAGTTATTGTTCATTACAAGGTGACCTGTCGTTGTGTCGCCAGCTTTATTAAGCTTGTTGTCGTCAACAGAGTTTAGTTGCGCATAATTTGCAGCTTGTGTATTATCAACATTTGCAGGTGGATACGCAGTTTCCAACCCAATAATTTTTTTTACCCGACATATTAATATTGCCTGTAACTGTTCCACCGGTTTTATCAAGCTTGTTATTATCCACATACTTCAACTGTAAATAACTTACCGCTTGGGTTTGATTTAAGTTCGGTGGCGGATATGCGGTTTCCAAATTTATTATTTTTTTTCCTGACATATCCAAGTTACCGCTTAAAATTCCTCCCGTCAGTGATAGTTTGTTATTATCGATCGTTTTTAGTTGTGAGTAACTTACCACTTGAGTAAGGTAGACCTTTTGTGGCTGATAATCTACTTCTAAACCAAGTACTCGCTGATTTGACATCATCAAAATACCTGTCATTATGTCGCCGTTTTTGTTTTTTTTTACTAATGATGACGTATCAGTTATTATTGGTTCGTCTTCTGTAAGTGCTGTTCCAAACTTTGTGTAATAGGTCATATCATGTAAATTATATGACATAAAATTATATAACAATAATGGCGAAGTCAGCGATATTAAATTTTGACACCGAACGATTAATCAAACATAAACATCATAACGAACTTCCAGATTGTCATTATCTTATTGTTGGTCGTACAGGCTCTGGTAAAACAAATTTATTATTAAATCTCTTACTCAACTATAACTTTAATTACGATAAGGTATATATTTACACAATTTACACACAGCAGGATAAATGCGAATTATTGAGCGAGTACAATGATAAACGTCGTAATGAGCTTTATATTTTTAATAAAACAGCCAGAGGAATTAATTCCAGTTGCCGAACTTAATTCGTCCGAACATAACATAATTGTATTTGACGATATTCCTCTAAACAACGAGGAGATGAATAAGATTAAATCTTATTTTTCATTATCGCTTAACAAAAAATGTAATTCGATTTATCTAGTGCAAGGATTTTATAAAGTTGACAGATTTATTAGGCGAAATACGGGATGTTTTATATTATTTCCCGGACTAGATAATGTTGATGTGAGAAATATTGCAAACGAGCAATGCTGTGATGTAACAAAAGATAAATTTGTTGAATTATATCATCAAGCAACCAAGGATAAATACAATTTCTTTTTATTTGATAAACTAGCGCCTGATCCAGCTAAGATGTTTCGTTGTTGTATCGACACATTTCTATAGACGAATTTTACAGAGCGTAAAAAAATAAACAATGGAAAAGCATCAACAAAAAAATTGAATTACTAAAAAATGTATTACAACTGGAACTGCTTTTAAGAAAAAAGTGGAAGAAGCTTGTCGAGGACAAGTTCAAGCAGAAGAAACAGCGGCTAGTTTTCTTAAACCTGTTACCGAAGCAGTACTTGGCAAACAACCAGAAATATCTGCGTTATCTCTAGAAGAACTGAAAAAAAGTACAAGAAAAAGGTTTGTTAGGTTTACTTGGAGAAAGATCGAAAGAGGAAACTAAAAAAATTGCAGAGGAACTTGTGAGAAACATTGCTAATCCTGTTGCACGACAAACCAAATTTGAGAGATTAATAAATAACCCTCCTGCACTTCAACATGAAATAGCGAGACTGACGGTTAATCCGGACGAGTTAAAGAATTTGATAGAAGATGTGTCAAAACAAACTAAGAAATTAGGTTAGGAACAAAAAAGAGCAACTAAAGCTACCGTAGAAGTAATGTCTCTTCAAGGAAAGATAAGATTTTACAGAAAACAAGCTAGGGTGAAAATTGAAGATTCCGAACTTACCGAATTTATTCAAAAATATCTGGCAGAAGACAAACTTACCGATACTAATAACATTCGAAAATGGAGTGGTGATGATTACAATAAACTAAAAAGAAATTTAAACGATAAAATTAATGATATTTCAACAGCCGAAGAAACGCTTAAAGAAGCTAAAACAGAGGACGAAATGTTGATTATGATGAATAAAATGAGAGACGGAGTTATTGCTAATGTTTTAAAACTAACAGCAGATAAGTATAGGACCAAAGAAAAAGATTATAGTAAAGGTTGGACATTTAGAAGATTATTTGATAAGTACGAAAATGAACGAGATAAAAGATTACCAGAGGAAAGAACCGGATCTGGTGTCCGAGTTTTTACATCACACGCAGAATTGGTTGACAGACTTATATTAATAATAACATCAAAAGAAGCTGGTAATGAAGGTACGGAAATCGACAACGAAATTGTAGATATATTAGATAATCTTAGGTCGAACAGATTACTAACATCAGACGAGTACGAAATTTTACATAGCGATCTTATCTAACAACTTTAATATAAATGTCGACAATATTATTACTCGACTCGTCACAAACAACGAGTGACAGCGCAAACTTTTCTGTCCACTATAATCCGCCAATAATACTAGATCCTGGTAGACAGTACCAAATCGAATTGATTTCTGCTACGGTATGGTATTCTATGGCAAATGTAAACTTAAACGTCAACGACTACTTTACATTTAATTCTGGTGATTGGGTATCAGTCAAAATACCACAGGGAGCGTATAATGTAACTGGTCTCCACAAAACGATAAGAGAACTGATAACAAAATACACTGCCGCAGACAATTTTGAACTAATTCCAAACTATAATACGCTACGAGCCAGAATCACATTAAAAAATAATTTGATAATCGATTTTTCACCAGCGACTAGTATCGCATCATTATTAGATTTTAAAAACCAACAATACGGCAGTGATGCAGAACAAAGTGTATCATATGACGGAAATCTTTCAGTTAACATAACACAAGTGAACACAATATTGATTAATTGCTCTATTGCACTAGGGTCTTATTCAGCTTTAGGAAATCAAGGTCAAACAATCTATAGTTTTCGCCAGATGTCCCGCCTGGGTCACTGATACAAATTACTCCTCGACAAATAATATACTATCCGATTACTCCTGAAAATCAAATAACCTACATAACAATGCAACTAACAGATCAATCAGGACGGCAAATAGATCTTAACAATGAAATTGTCACGTATTACTTACACCTACGCGCGATCACTTCGTGATTGTAAGCGTACATTTTGTAAACCTTATTTAATAACAAAGATAGACAAAAAATGTTTATAGAAGAAAAATTTTTAGTGGTTATTTTGGAAATATATTTACAAAAGTAGCTGAAAATATCCCAGGAATTGCGCGTAAAGTAGCATCAATTGCACTTGACGCTGGTAAAGCTATTGCTAGCACTGCTGGCACCGCAGTAGGACAAAAGTTCGCTGATAAAATTAAATGCAGCCCACCTTCAAACGCGGAAATAAAACGAGCAATATCAGATATTGCACCAACAGCGGAAACAAAACGAGCTATGATAGCTGCAACAAGAAAATTACTGTCACCACGTGGTGAAGAGATATTACGCAAACTTGTAAAGAAACAAGACAAATGCCGCCTGCTGATTTTTAGTTGCTGTAATTTTGTGTCCGGCACAATTTTGTGTGTCGATTGTAAAATAAATAATGTCAGTTAAAAATTATCTCGATCTTGCCGAAGAACATTATACCGACGACACAGTGACAGAATTTGAGTACATTGAGTATCTCGACGAAAACTCAAACGAACCAAATAAAGCTGGCTTCAGAACTTTTAACACAAGAGACGAGAACGTGTTTCTATTGCCGCACAAGGCAGTGTTAGAAGTGCGTGGTCAATTACTAACTGCGATAGGGGGTGATATTGCAGCTGGTGCAGAAATTTCAATGCACTTGCCTATAGCGAGCACAACACTAAATATTGTCTCATTCAGCGATGATTATTCGAGATCAGTGGACACAAATATGATGTGGTTGAAAGATACCTCATTTGGGACAGCTGTTTTAAGCGAGTTTCGTACTGGTGCTGGTGTTCCTGGCCCAGATAATAATAATCTAATCGTTAATCCCGCTGGTAATGCAGTTGCTGATATTGGAGACGCAATAAGATCAGCCGTTACAAATATACGACGACAGCAATATAACGAAGGATATGCCAAACGAAAAGCATTTGCCGCAGAATCTCACCAAATAACGATGATGCTTCCGTTAAGTACAATATTCGGATTTTGCCGCGAATATAACAAAGTGTTTCGCGGAATAAAATATACACTTATTTTAGATCGAGCTGATCAAAACGATTGTATAATACACGCCGCTGGTGTGGCTGCAGGACAGCTTGCTATTACAAGATTAGCGCTGTGGATGCCACGAGTTGTCCCGTCTGTAGCTAAAACGATGGAACTCGAATCGTTATCGACCGCTTACACGAAAAAGATATATTTTCAGCAAAACAGAATTTACCAAACAGCGATTCCTAATGCAACTGATTACACCTGGCGTGTTACAACTACGTCAAGCGAACAATTACCTCGACATTTGTTCGTTGTATTTCAACGACAAACACATCGTAATGATCAAGAAATGAACAACTCCGTATTTGATAACCCAGACGTCAGAAGAATCTTTGTTAAAGTAAATTCTAAACAATATCCCGAACGTGCAATCGAATGCAATTTTGCCGTGGACGCCACCAGAAATATATCTCGGCCGTACATGTACTTATGGAGGCTATGCAAAACTACAGGACGCAGACAGTGGGTTTCAGATATCAGTAAAGGAATTTCGATCACTATATCCTATCTTTTATTTTGATATATCAAAACATTCCGAACGAGTTATCGGATCGACTGTTGATATTGAGATCATTTGGACGCACTGCCAGCCGAACAATATAACGTATATGCGCTAGCTATCAGTGATAGATTCTTGACAATCGATGCGACCAAGGGAAGGTTGACTGTCCAAGTGTGAGTATTGTATGAAAAACAAGTATAAAATGAAAGCGGAATACACAACCAGAGAAATATACCTAATTAAAAAATTATCAACAGCGGTTGCCAAACGTAATTCTATCTCTCTAATGATATCCCTAGAGACTGACAAAGTCGCCGCAGTGAAAATAATGTTGACGCAACAGCAAATCAATAACCTTAATTGGGGAAAACCTTTTGTTCTCAAACTATCTGTTGCACAAATAACAGCAATGGCAAAATATGGCGGATTTTTTGGACCAGCATTTTCTGTAATAGCTAGCGCAATACCAAAACTTTTACCTGTACTAGGAACACTTGGACTAGCGGCAGCGTCAGGGGCAGTATCTGGATCAACTAAAAGGCGGTGTCAGGCGATGGAATCAAACAAATGTTATGTGACAATAAAAAATAAAATGCCAGCCAAAACGACAAAATCTTTAAAAAAAAATAAAACAAAACGTCAGCGAGCGCCAAGAAAAGCAAAACAAGGAGGAGTTATTCTTTTCGCTCCACTTTTAGCAGGGTTAGCAGGCAGTCTAATTCCAAATCTGCTAGGGATAGGACGTGAAATGACTCTACCAGGCACCAGACACCGTTGAGTAATTTTGATATAATTGAAAAATTGAATGATATTGTCGGATTTCGTGGAGTGTGCTCTAAAGACGAACTAGATAATATAGCAGCAGGCGGTTCGTGCGTTGTAAATGTACAAAACTTTGATGATGGATCCGGCACTCACTGGGTTGCTGTCTACGATAATAATTATTTTATTTCGTTCGGACTTCCTCCGAGTGATCTTATAAATAAATATATTTTTAAAAAATTTTAAAAAATAAATTACTCGTCTAATCAACTACAGACGGTTGGAACATCTGCTCGTGGTTATTATTGCATTATGTTTATCCGACAGATGCCCCGAAGTGAAAACTCCGGATATTCTGATTTTTTAAAGTTTATTTTGCCATTTGACAAGCAACCTTCTCACGTAAATGATGAGATTGCAGTTAATTTTATCTAAACTTACAAATATAAAAAATGTCAACATATTGTTTCAAATGTAAAACTAAAACAGAGAATAAGGGTGAGACAACGTGAAAAAAATAGAATAATGTTAAAAAGCATTTGCGCTGTTTGTGGTAGAAAAACGTATGTTTGTGAAATCGACAACTGGAGCTGGAGTTATTTTAGCAGATGATTAATTGACGAAGGTAAATATTTTTTGGTCCAATTTCTTTTTTTTTTTTTTTTTTAAGGGTCAAACCTCGAGGGATTTTATACTTGGTTTTTAAGATATTTTGATAGATCTTATAATCTCTTACTAAACAAATCATCAAAAATCGACAAAAGCAGACAAAAAAATCAGCCAAAAATAAGAAATTTGGAGTAAAGGTTTTCGTTTTTATAAAAAAATTGAAATTGGACCGTCAAAAAATAAGAAATCGGACTGATTTTCTTTGATTTTTTTAACCATTTTCCCTTTAAAAAAACATGATTTTTAACCAAAAATTAGTTTACAAAAATAACAATTTTGTCAAAATTTATCAATTATTTTCAGATTTATAATAATATTTTTTACTGACAAATATTTTTGTCGACGATTAAAAAATAAAATGAAATGTAATTGTAATTGTGATAAAGATCTTTGTATCGAACAAGATAAAATTATTACATACTGTCAAACATGCAATCGACGTGAGGTAATTGGCAATGGTATTGACATCCACAAATTTCTTGGAAAATTACCGAAACCAAAAGGAGTATGGACATTGCTTGGCCACCAATAGTCTGGGCCGTACAATCCACTGGACAAACAGTTAGAGGAAAACGGTAATCCATTACCAGGACAAGAGCCTTATAATCAAGTTGATGCAATAGCAATGCGTCATGATATCTGTTATCGTGATAATGAGCAAGATAAGCTTGGCTGTGATAAGATAATGCTAGATGAACTTAAAGATATGAAAACTGTAAATATGAGAGAACGATTTGATAGAAGGTTAGTTCCAGGAATGATAGGAACAATATATAAGTTAGGTCTTGGAAATGAATTGTATGATGATCTTGCAGCTGAATTACATAAACCTAAAAAAGAAAGTTTCCGCGACGCAAGGTTGTCGTAAATGCCGTTGATGATATCTGGGCAATAGATTTAGTAGATGTCTCAAATCTTGCTAAGTTTAATGACAATAAGAAATACTTGTTTATCGTTATTCACGTTTTCAGTAAATACGTGTTTAGTGTACCAGTTTCAAACAAAACAGGAACATCGATCACTGATGCGTTAAAACAGATAATAACAAGTACGGAAAGAAAACCAAATAAAATTTGGACGGATCACGTAGCGGAGTTTTTAATAAAAAATTTGGGCAATTTTTGGAACAAAATAACATTTAAAAAATATGTTACGGGAAATGAAGGTAAGAGCGTTATTGTCGAGCGATTTAATCGTACACTAAACGAGCTGATACATAAACATTTGACAGCTAAAAATACAAATAAATATATTGACGATTAACAGCAGACTGTTGATAAATATAATAACACGAAGCACAGATCAATAAAAATGTCACCAAATGATGCAATTAAAAATCCAATATTAGCAAATGAAAACATGTACCGCAGGCATAAATTTAAAGCTGGTGATAAAGTTAGAATTTCTCTGACGAAACAAAAACATTTGAAAAAGGATTTACCTCAAACTGGAGCGAAAAAGTATTTGTTGTTGATAACGTTTTACTGATAATACCTGTAGCATACGCGCTGAAGGATTTATTCAGTGAACCTATAACTAGTAGTGTTTACGTGCAGGAACTACAAAAAAAAATGAGCAAGATGTATTTGTTATTGAAAAAGTTATCAGGAAAAAAGGTAATACAAGCCTTGTCAAGTGGCGCGGTTATAGCGATAAATTTAATAGTTGGATACCAACCAAACAAATTATGAAAAAATGTTTTTGTAGATTTCCTCGTACTTACGTTCGACAGATTTACATTTTATTGGTTTACATAACGATATTAGATAATGTCTGCGATCGTTAGAAATTGTCATTAGGTTAAATATTTAACAAACATAAAATCGAATTTTATATTTTTCTGTCGGTCTTGAATTCTAATATTTAAAAAGGGTTTTATCAGCCGCCAAATGAATTGGTTTTCAGCTACTGTAAAATTAAATTTCAAAATTTTCTTTGTGATATGATATTTCACTTTATATCTGTCAGTTGTCGGTCTGCTGTAATTTTTTTATCAACTACACCTAAAATCTCGTTTTGTTCATCATCGTTGGTAAGTAGAATGTCATCATCTGTGTAATCAACCGAGTTGTGTTTATCTGCGACTGTAGCATCTCCTGCTGTAAAATTATCGTCCGCGATTATATCAGCAAGTCGTTTCATCAAGTCCATATTATAATATCTTTTTATCTAATTTATAATAATAAGATGACTAACGAGATAAAATATCATCAGAAAGTTAATATATTAAATTATGGAGAATTAGCCGAAGCAGTGCGAAAATGTTTGTCGGGGTATAATTATTCTGTTGACATTATTATTATGCAAGGTGATTCTAATAAGATTCTGCTAACAGCAGAAGAAAAAAATGAACTTAATGACAGAACATTTATTATACTAAAATTTAACAAAGATGATGTTTCAATGTTTGCTCATAATTGTCTTACCAAAACTGAGCTAGAAAATATAATTATTCGTCATATTTGAAGACGATTCTGTCAAATGTTGATTGTGATGTTGCTGATTTTGTTATTCCATCTGCGACAAATTTAACTATTGCCGGATTTATCTTGTAGTGTCTTGCAGCAGCTGAGATTGAAGGAAATTTTAGTTCCTCATCTGTTTCAGTAATTACCGCAATTATAGGTTTAGCAGGACACCTGAAATTAATACCACCGCCTCGTCTTTGTCTGCTATTTTCTTCAAGAGTGACAAGTTCGAGGTTTTCTAGACGATTGTCTGTTTTAATACCGTTGACGTGGTCTATTACTAAGGCATCAGGTATATGTCCGTTAAACGTTTCGTAAACAAAACGATGGCTATAATAATTAACTTCATCTGTTTTACTTCCTCGAACTTTTATTCTAAGATAACCACTGTTGTTCATAAAACCAACAACTTTTTTCGTTTGGATATTTCGAATAATTCCATTATTATATTGCTCGTAAAAATCAAACACGGGATGAGGTTGAAATTCACTTTGTAAAGACAAGTTTTCAATGTTGTCATCAATAACCGCGCCGTTGACATGATACACTCGTTGTCCTTCTGGAATTTCATCACAAAACAAAGTGTAAATAAAATCTTTCCTCAAGATTTCAACTCGCTCGGCATTATCACCTTTCACGCTGATCTTATAAGCAGCCGGTGTTGATCTACCAAACGGTTGTCTGTATATGATATGTATCACCAACCCTAACATATTTCCCGCGTACAAGTTATACTTGGGATGAACATAGTAGTGCTCTCTTGCTCGCTTGCGCTTGTCAGATTTGTTTCCTTATACTATAAGCATTTTTATATCTCTAACTGGTTGTTCAACTAGCGCATGCGCATGGTTCGGCGAGATATTGATCGAATAATCAATTAGAGATATAATATTACATTAACTATTACATTATATAACAATGCTGAAATTGCGAGATATATCCCAAAAGAGCCTTATAGGAGAAACTGTGAAAATAGCCACTGCTTTTGCAGGATTTGACAACAGCTATCGGTTTGATAATCAAAATATTTTAGCAAATTTTAACTCTACAAATTTGTTTCATCTTTTGCATCCAATTGTAACCCGAAAACTTGCAGTGAATAGAAGTATCAAGCTAATAGTGCAGTATCGTGTTATTTTATCAAAGTTCCATGGACTTCAAAAAGATATACTTGATATAATCTTTGAAAATGTAGATTTCATCAACGAGATTGCCGAACCATACTTAACAGCTAAATCACGAAAAATATTAGCTGGAACAAATATTTCATCAGTCGACGATAAAATACATCAGGAAATAAATAAAAAATTGGAGGAATTTACTGTATCAGGATCAGGTTGGAAATTTGTTGTTGTTGTTGTTGTTGTTGTTGTTGT